>JAUBNY010001077.1:846862-884922 GCA_032275445.1 Crypturellus soui
GCTCGCTCGCTCTCCCTCCCTCTCTCTCTTTTCCTTTCCGGAGGAGGCAGGGTGATCTCTCGGCAAAAGCAGCAGTAAATGGCGTCATGTGGATCTGAGGAGGAACAGAGCAGTTGTTGTCCCAGAGGATATATCGCATCCGGTCCCAGCTCATTGGCTCTGCGGGGCTACATTCACTGGCGCTCCCAGCGCCAAGGCAGCGCTGCGAGCCGCGGGGCGCATCCAGGAGGGAAGCGCAGCGCCGCTCCGCGCCCCTCCGCGCCCCCCTCCCCCGCCCCACCCGCCCCTCTCTGCAGACTCATTTCATTTTATTTTATTTTTATTATTTTTATTTTATTTTTTTATTTTGGGCGCAGGCAGCTCCTGCGTGCGCGGTAGCACGACCCTTAGGGCCGCTTTTGTGCTGCACTGTGTACTCGTAGGCGCGCAGCGTTGCGCGGAGAGGGCCCGGGGCGGGGGGGGAGGGGGGTGACCGGCCCCTTCGCTTTACCCTTTCCCCTCTCGCTTCCCCCACTTTTTAAACGCAGTGGAGCAAAAGTTTAAACTTTCTAATCTACTCGCCCCCCCCCCCAAAAAAAAAAAAAAAAAAAAACTTTGCCTTTTTAAGTGCATTTTTAAGCGAGCAGCGCCCGGCTACGCGCGGGCGGAGGAAGGGCAGCGTTATCGCTGGGGGCATTGCCCCCGGATTAACGCGGTGCGCGCAGGGAGGGGGGACGGCGGCTTCCCGCGACAAAGCGGGCCCGGGCGCTCCGCGCTGCGCGGGGCCGCGGGCGGGGGCTCCCCGCGAGTGCGGAGGGGCCGTGATTGCCTTTGAAAACACGCACACACACGCACACACACACATATATATATTTAATTAATTCCCATTCCTGTGTGGGACCCGGGCTGCTCGCGAACGTGACTGTTTGTCTTCTGGGCGTTTCCTGACACAGCGGCGGCGGCGGGAGCAGGAGCAGGATCAGCTCTCGGTGCCTGCTGCACGGGCGCCGGCTGCAAGCGCTCGGCGGGGCCGCCGCGCATCGCACCCCGCGCAGGCACCGCGAAGGCGCGCAGCGAGCGCGACCGCCCCGCCGGCGAGCGGCACGGGTTGCACGGCGAGCCCTGGTGCCCCGCGCTATTTACACGAGCAATTCTAGGGGCAATAAATAAATAAATAAATAAAAATACATTCTTTTTTTACTGCTTGAGGCAATTTGCAGACACTTCCTCCTCTACACCTGCTGCTGACCACTTTTTGAATGAGTTGGCTGTTCTAAGCAAAAACTGAAAATAATAATTATATATATGTTATATATATATATATAATATATATTTTTATCAAAAAAGCCTTCAGATTTCCTTATTTCTACAAGCACACGCGAGCTCGTCCGGACCCACGTCCCGGAGGAAGGCGCGTTATATTCCCGTCTGCCTTTCATTGAGCTCTCCCCATGAATGGAGGCCGCTCCCCGCCAGAGGGAGCGCGGAGCGGGAGGGCGCGCAGGGGCGCGGAGGGGATCGGGAGGGGGCACCGCGCCGGCCCGCGGATCCCTCCGCGGCTCCCTCCGCGGGGACGCGGGCCCCGAGGGGCTCCTCCGTCTTCTCTTCCCTCCTCATCCTGAGTTGCTCGACGTTGCGCTGCCCGCGGATCCGCCGCGCACAGGCGGAGCCGCGTGTCGCTTCAGGTCGCAAGCCTTTTTGGCAGGAGAGCCAGAGCATAAGCCAAAATGCACCTACTACAATACAGCTACCTGCGTACCTGGGCAGCAGGAGCCCCTGCGCTCGCTTCACTTCGTTGTGGAAAGAGAGAAGAAATCACTTCCTCCCACACACGAAAGACAAAAATAGGTAAAGGACTCTTTGTACAAGCTGATACACAGTCGGTTAGATGACTGCTCAGTATAAAAACACTATATAAATAGTGTATAAACAGGAAGGTTCACGGTGCTTTTTTTTTCCTTTTTCCTTTAATTCGCCTGCAAGTAGTACAATTTGCATGCGAGTTCTCAAGTGAAGTGTATATATTTAGTATAGGTAAGTACTCAATAGCAGATATGAAGGCAGTGAAGTTATTTTTAATTCTCAGAGCCAACCATGTGTGCAATACGGTGCAACAGCAGTGCAGCTAAGAAGCAGCAGCAGCAGACTGGTTCTGCCGAGCCCAAAAGAGAGAGACCAAACCCGCAAAGGGTTGTTCACGAACGTAATGTGCAGGCGGATAGTCAGTAACAGTGCACAAATATGCAAAAATAAGTGTGCTGCACTCTTAGGTTTTTTGTTTGTTTGTTTGTTTGTTTTTCTCTTTTTTTTCCATATTGAAACCTCAACACTGATTTCTCAGTCCTTTAATGTGATGGTTCCCTGGGACGGATTTTGGAGGATTACATTTATCATTCGCATTTCCCATTTCTTGCAATGATTTGTGGCTTGATGCATGTGACTATGTTTCCCCTAGTGGCTTGCCCTAATCACTGCATGATCTTCTGCCTACGCAGAAGACCTTGCTCCTGCTATATCAAGGTCTTGAGGTCATTCTCAGCAGAGGAACATAACTGCTATATATGTGCCTATCCACACACTACTTTATTTACACACACACGTGTTATACACACTCACATATATATCCTGATAGCAGTTCCAAGGAGTTCAGGCACTTGTGAGGACTTCAGAGATAGTGAGGACTGTGACATGAGACCCTTCTGAAGCGGTTGGAAAGCTTTTGCAACATCCTGAAAATGTCTTCTAAGATTTTACTTGATTTAATTTTCAGACCCAGGACCTGAAAAATATAGTATTTTCCTTTTTTTCTTTGTAACAGAAAAGAAAGTTCATTTGCAAAGAATTGATTCTCACAAGGGAATGAAAGTGCAGTGAATTTGCTGACTTTCAGAACATTGTGTGCATTATCTCGTGAGTTAATGTGGAGATATAAAGATATTGATTTTCCACATCCTGAAAGGAGGACTATGTTTGGCTACACACTGCTTCTAATGCCCAGTATTTCCTTAGAAACATAAACCTTCACTTGATTGTCTTTCATGTTTGTAAGTCTAAAAAAAGGTAACGCATAAGAAAAGTATAGTTTTTTTTTTTTTTGGGGGGGGGGTATTATTTTGTGATTTTGTGCGGAGTTTTTTGCCTAGTGATGCTTCATTGAGATCCTCAGGGCAGACAAGGAGACTTACGTCTCCTCAATGTCCTGCGTGTCCTACAGAGAAATTCAGAAGTCAAACATACCATATGGTGAGATGTTTGCTACTTTTTTATGAAGAAAACATGTGTTTGTGAATCAGATTAGTTTTGCTTTTTTAGTGATTTTTTTCTGTTAGTTATCAGAAGGAAACTTCGGAATTCCTTAAGATAATACATCCGTTGTGCTACATGGTGGGACAAGGAGCAGTGCTGTTAAACGTAAGAATGGCCTAAACTGGAATAAGTAGCTGCAGCTCTGGCTTACATCACACGTGCTCTGCAGGGATTTGGTCTCCTGGTTTTAGTGATGCTCAAACCTTCTGGGATTAAGCTACTGTTATGCAGATCGAGCTAATCATCTCCACTCTCCTTAGAGATGATATAGGCCAGATCTTGTGTAACTTCATCCCACCCGGCGATTGCCCCAGTGTATATGGAGGAACTGATGCCAGGAGGATATTTTCTTGTTGAATTTAAAATATATTTATGTAAACGCAAAAAAAAAAAAAAACCCTTTCCTGATCCTTCTGAAATTATACTAAAGAATATGTACATTTAGTATTTATAATATAATATAGAGTTTTTGCATATAAATTGTTCTAATAAAGCTAGTATGTTCTTTGATGTGCCATTCAATGTTATTTGGTTATATTTGTTTCCTTGATAAAATCAGCATGGGTTTTTGGAATTTAGCTTTATAAACCGTTTCAGCTCATACAGTTCATTTTATAATTAGTTCTTTCTTCTCAAAGACCTTCAGACCAAATGTTCGAAAGTGGGGCAATTTGGTGTGGACAGTACTTAGTGCAGTTTATTTGCTAAACTAGCATTGTAGCAAGCTCTTTTTATGGTCTATGTGTTTGCCCAAGGATTTCCCCCTAAAATTTCCAATTGCTTTGGCAGAGGCAAGCACGGGAACAGCAGCACATAGCAGCCACGTCTTGTCAGCATTTTAAACACTGCACTCTCCAGCCTCATTTCACTTAGACATTAGATAACACTGGGCTTGACTACACTAGAACATGTGTGAAATTAACTGATTGCTTATTAGAATGTTAGCAAGTAAAGGCTAGTTTGGAAACCCCCCAAACGTTTTTTGCATGATGTAGACACTTGTGTATTGACCTGAGATTAAAATGACTGAGACGAAATGGAAGAGGTCAATATTAGCAATTGTGTGAAATTTGGGGATAACAAAGTTTTGAGAATAGATATACTACGTCTCTAATGTGGTACAGTTTGCAGCAGTAGTTTTCAACATTTTTTTCTCCTTTTGTAGACTTCTCCCGTGCTTTTTAAGGGAAAAAAAATCTAAGGGAAATGCAGACCTCTTTGGAAAAGTATGAATTATAAGACCTCCCATTTAGAAATAGTCTATAAGAATCCACAGATCACAGTTGGAAAACCACTGATGTAGAGATACCCAAACTAGCTCTAAACTGCAATGTAGTGGAAAGGTAAATGAGTATCTTGGGTGCTGTGAGCAATCTAGCTGAAAGAGTGCAGAGCACTTGTGCTTCCCAGGAGGGCCAAGTGGCTTGCATGGCACTTCAGGCTGCGATGGTTGCTCTGCTCCAGAGCTTATGCTGCTTTTTTTTTTTTTTTTTCCATTGGAGCTTGGATTTCAAGGAAATAACTCACTTACTTAAATTAATAATTGGCAGTGCGTAGCTTGCAAGCCAGTCAAGGACTACAGATTTGCTGCAAATCAAAGCAAGTAAAATGAGTAATTGTTAAAAACTATAACTTCTTTCTCTCAGGTGCTGAGGGTTTGGGGTTTTGGTTTTTTTTGTTCCTCAGTTGTGAAATGCTCATATTGATCTGAGCATCCTGAAAGCAGACCTGACATATGCAGGATGGGACCATTTGCTAGGGTTGAATGAATTTAACAGCAAAATAGGGGGGAAAAAAAGAAGACCCAACCTTTGCCTGAAAACAAGAACAACAAAAAAAACTATTATTTGTGTTGTTGTCTCTGTCAAAAATTACGGGTAAAGATGCTTCTTCTGCTTTTGGAGTTACATATGGGACCCTCTTCATTATCCTAATTATAATGGCAATGTCTGCAACTGTAATAATGTTTTTTTTTTCTCCACAGACCTCAGAATAGCTTACAATAGATGTCACTATGTTCATTACATAAATAAAAAAACCAATAATTTTGTTTTTTTTTTTCTGTTTACAAATAAATAATTACAAAAAAAAAGTGGTTTGTTTAAAAAGTCAGAACTAGCAGTTCCAGGTCCTGGTCTACTCACTGTCTGCTTGCTGCTGCACGTGCTGACCCGTAGCATTGTGTTTCCTTGTGAGCTCCGGGGTCTTTTTGCATGACTGTGGTTTCAGGCTCCAGGTCTAATAGCATCAAACACCTTAAAGAGAATTGGAGCAGTTACTTCATTATACTTACCATGCTTGGAGAGGGAGGACAAGATGTTTGATTACCTAAGCAGGGTTATCTGTGTAGGAGCATCCTCTCCTACAGCTTGATTAGAGTCTCTGTATCTGGTATAGTTACTTTGATCATATTTGTGGTTTTGTGATCATTTTTCCCCTAAATTTTAAGCAGGCATATTATTATTATATCATCTTCTGATGATTTAGCTTGTGTCAGAGCAATCATGTTTTCATGTTTTCCGGGTTATTTGCCATGGATTTTTTTTTTTAATCTCATAAATCTGTAGATTTGCCTTCTGCACAGGCACCTAAGTGATGGTCCTATAAAATCTATTGCAACTCCCAAGGTAACTGAATAAGACTACGGCCTTGTTCAAAATCCTACTGAGGAGAAGAGAAATAACTAGGTTTAAATGAGTTTGGGGTCAGGTGAGGTTTGGCTTTTGGGAAGATGCAGCCTTTGCACACTTAGAAGTTGTATGTTTTTAGATGGTTGGCATGTAAAAAAACACGTCATAGTCATATGTGGCAGGACAGCGCTGGTCTCTTTAGTGCTTTCGTGCTTTGTCAAAGCCAGACCGGAGCAGCAAAGGCAAAAGGTTCATGCAGCCCAACTTCCAACCCAGCTTTTTCTCTACAGAAAGAAGGAATGGGAGAGCCAGCGCATTTCCTCCATGGTGTGGGAGCGTGGGGAGGAAGGCTCCTCCAGCACAGACCTTCTGCCTCATGGAGCAGGGCAGGCAGCAGGTAACCAAAACGAGAATGGAAATAGAAAAATGGAACAAATAATGGAAACCAGCCCGGCAGCTGATGGAAGAGCGGCGCGTTTGCGCGGGTGCGCGATGCCCAGTCACTGTTTTTTGCCTTTTCACACAGGCACTTTCACCTACATCCCCCGCTTCCCCGCCACCGCCACCCCCCTGCCCTCCCTTCCTCTCATTTGGCAGCCAGTTGGGCTTCTTCCTGCCTTGAATGCCGCATTCCCTGGTTATTCAAGCTCGGTCATTAGCACCCTGTCCCCCTACTGAAATTATGAATGAAAAGCCTTGTTGTTCTTTACAAATAACTCAGGCTTCCTCAGTCAGTCAAATTCAAATGGAAGTGACTGCCAGACAAAGCGCCTGTATGATGGACAGTCCTCTCAGCAAGTGATCAAGGCACACAGGAAGTTTTTAAAGACACCAAATAGGTAGCGGGGGCCCGGGCTTTCCCTTCCCCCCCTCCCCACATATCCCATCCGCGCCCCGACTCGGGGGGGCGAGCAGAGGGTCCCGCGCCCTGTGGACACCGCCGCCTTCCAGCAGCCCTTCCCGGGGCTGGGGGGCAGGAAGAGAAACCGCCCCCCCCGCCTCCTGTGGGGCCGGGTGGGTCGCAGCAGTGGGGCCGGGCGCTCCCCACCCCCCGGGAAGTGTCATTGTCGACGGGCCCCCTTTTCACGTCGGGGGAAGAGGGAATTGACAGCGCCTTTGTCGGCGGGGACCCCCGCGGCTCCGCAGCGCCGCGAGGCCCCGTCGCACGTCGTCAAGGAGCGGCCGGGGGCGAGGAGCCCGCAAGGGCCGCGCAGGCAGCCGGCCCGGGCCCTCACGGACACCGGCCGCGCCGCAGCCCCCTCCAGAAATAACCCCGAAGTCGTAAATCACACGCGTTTCCTGGACTATGCAAGGAACACCTGGCTAATTTTCCTTTTTCCTCACTCTTTTCTTTTTTTTTCCTATTTTTTTTTCTCCTTCCCTTCCTCCCCCACTCCCCTCTTTTATTTTTTTTTTCTTTCCCCGAAAAAAATATGTAAACATGGGAAACCAAGCATGGCAAAGTTTGGCAAAGCAGCTCGGGCGATTTATAACACTTCTTTCTCTATTAAGCCAGTCTTTGGCTTTTTATCTCCTCACTTCCACCAGTTTCTGCATGGTTTTGCTCTGTTGCCTTTGCTATCTGGCCCTTTTCACAAGGAGGGAAGCGATGTCTGCAGCATGTAGGGAGAAGCAGCTTTGCTTCAGTCTCAGGAGCTTTGCATCCTGGAGTTCATAAAACGTCTTGAACTTAGCTGGTCTGTTTATTTAGGAACAAAAATCTTGCATGAGAATTAGTGAAATGTCTTATGCTGCACTTGGTGTTTTATATAAGCAGGACTAATTGCCTTTATAGTGTTGAGGTATTACACAGCATATGTGATGTGTGTGTGTAGTAATAAGCAGGATGCATTTCCTGTTTTAAATGAAATTGCTCTTCTCCAAAGGCCTTTGCAACCTTAGGCTCTGCTCCTGCAATTGGATCCACAGGGGCCGCGGTTGTTTTTACCCTGAGCCCCTTTAGGAGACCACCTGCCTGGACCTGAGCTCCACCTTGGAGCCTTCATTTCCTGCTGTCCCGGGAGATTGCTAGGAAATGCTAAAATCCAGATTTGTTAGAATTAGGCTTCTTCGTGTTGTCATTTAGCAGTGCCTATTCTGCTAATACACTTGATCTGTGACATTGGTGATACGCTTAGGAAATAAAAGGTAGAGGTCAATTTTGCCTTGCAAGATTATGCAGTGCCCATGCACAGTGACCAAAATGTTGTATGCCAGCCAGAAACGTAAGCCTTCCAGAGACTGAGGAAAAAAAACAGGCATTGACTCAAGGAGGCAATAAAAAATAAAAAAGCAGATGTTCCTACCAACAGCCTGAGCCCTCATGCAGAGATGCTAAAAAGAAGGGGTGATTGCAATGGAATTCACAGAATTAAGCCTGCTGTCTTTCTTCATGATCATTTATTTTGTTTATTACCTACTGGTCATCCTTAACTGAATAGCAGTGTTCTTTACATCTTGCTAATAGAAGAACATGATGAAGAAATATGAAACAATATCCTATGCGAATCCCAAATCTGAGATTTTAATTAGTAATTCAATGCATCTGGAGATCAACTATCTCTTTCTTAATTTCTTCTTTCTTTTTCCCCCTTTTTTTAAGTCTTTGGAATACTGTCATTGTTCATCTTGCATTCTCAATATGACATCCTTAGACATCTCTTAACAAAATTTCATCTTCTTGGGCACCTATGACTAGCTCACCTATACACGTCACATTTCTGGTGTGGTGATGAGGATAACACAATTTTACTGAGTTAATAGGCAATTTTAGCCAAACTTTGTAAAATGCTGGCATGGTTTTCCTGAATACTTTTTGAAATCTTATGCAAGTAAAGGCTGCTCAAAACTTCAGAACAAATGCTTTTGTATCGTGCTGCCTTTTGATTGCAAATTATTTCAGGCTAGGATTTTCTTCCTGTCTGGAAGACAGGGGAGACTGTCAGCTGGGGTGATTCATTCTTGCCAATTTTCAGCTTTTGAGAATCTAGCTCCACATGGAAGTCAGAGATTATCCATATCCTGCAAAGGATTTGCGCGTTGGGAAGATGTGGAGATTCACCCTATGGATTGTTTGACTTGTTTGCTATAATCAAGATTTACAGCACCCAAGAATTACTCATTTGTCATTTTGTAACAACTAAGTCTAGTCTCAGGTATGCTCAAATAGTGTATTTGGTGGTACTTCGCTGTTAAATTGAATAGCTTTTTAGAACTGGATAAACAAGCTTTTTTTTTATCTGATCTATGAAAAAAATAAAAATAAAAACAAGCAAAAGACTTTCTGCTTATGACTGACCTATGTGTAGGAAAGCATTTCTGTGCCATTAGCCATTATTGAAGGTGTATATTAATTCTCCAGAAGAGCTCAATCCTTCACTCTTCAATTCTTAGCATTCCGCAGAAACAAAAGAAAAAGAGAAAAGCCAAATACACACACACACACACAAAATTTTGGAATATTGTTGGCAAAAAAAGCCAGCATCAGCACTCTTCTGACAGGATTTTCCTTCTCAGCTAAGCTCTGGAGCATTTTTAATTGGGGACAAGAGGCAACTATGGCAAATATTTGTCTTATGACATACAAACAAATCTGCGAGCTAAAGCTGTTAATCCTGCTGTCTGAATAGCATGACAGCAAGATGACAGGAAGGTTGACATAACACTCCAGAGAGGAGTGACAGCAAGGCTGGCAGAGAGACTTGACCAGACAGTCGAGTGTGAAGGAAGGGCAGCTGAACGATGGTCTGTACGCGGGAAGATCTTGGTGCCTATCAATGAGAGGAAAGGGCCAGGTACTAGTAACTGAACAGGAGGCTTCATTTTATGTATTATTTGTGCATTTATTTCTGCAGAGCTCCAGAAAACCACGTCTTATCACTAGATCACAGTGGAGAAAGTATTCCTCCTCTTACTTTGCCTTTACCTCAGTCATGCTGCCACACACCCCTGAAGTCTGTTGTGAAATCTAGACTCTATTAAAATCAATGGGAATTTTGCCATCCAGCTCAATGTGGCCAGGAATTTACTCAATACAAAACTTCGGCGATGTCAGCAATGCTGTGCTTGCATAGACCAAAGCTAATTTTGGCCACAGGAAGGGAACAGGCCCCCACCCCCCGCACCCACAAAGAAAGATGTAAGGAACTGTTGAAGGACGGTTAATGGTCATTTGCCAGATCTGTATAAGCAGAAACTTAAAAGGAAAAGCACTCATTCTGAATGTTTAGACCAAAGGCATCTTGCAAACTCGAATTATCCAGCTTGTAGCCTACTCTCAGACTCTCAGCAATCTTTTTTTTTTTTTTTTTTTCCAGGGGCAGCCTGGGAATGAACTGCATAACATGTTCATAGTTTCTGGGAAACATTGTGCTACCTTGCATGCCAGTCCAGTGGACCTACATGTACACTATACCTGGGGCTATATGAGTGGTAAAGTTTGGGATATTCAGCTTTCACTGGCTCTTAGCAGGAGCTGTGTTGCACAGACAGCCGGAAAAAAAAATGAGGGCTGCTGATTTAGATGATGGTAGAATTTTCTTTGGAGATTCTTGTCAGTGGTTCCACCATTCAACCAGGAAGAACTTGGGCTGCCAAATGAACTGAGGGTGAAACCTGTTTCAGAACCTCTCTTTAGGTTCTGTGGCACATAAATACAACAGATGAAGTTCTAATCTTTTGAAGTCTATAGGAAAACTCCCCTTGACTTTGATGAGGTCTGAATGTCATAATGTTCCCATCACCTCCTTCTTCCCCCTTCACTCTCTCCACATCACAAAATCAAAACAGAGCTGTGTGTATTTTTGTATAGCTGTTTAGATTCTTCCTTTGAGCTTAACGCTAGCATTCAAGCTCCCTTTATATGTACAGAAGCCAGACATACATATGCAATTGTGCATGTAGTAACCGTGCATGAGAAGATCCTCAACAACCTTAGGCCTCAGCTTTATGAAAATCTGATCCCGGAAGTTTTATGGTTCCAGGCTCTCTAAGAGAGAGTCAGGGATCTGAGTGATGTGTCTGTCTGCTGGATTTAGCAATGAGCTTTTTACTTCGTGATATTAATCTGTGAGGTGCTGAGTGCTGCTCTTCCCCTTTACAAGAGTCTCTTTGACGGAATGATAAAGTAGGATCCAGGATACAATAATAAGGATCATAAGTAAAAAAAAAGGGCTTTAATTGTGTTTCAGTTTCCTGGAGTCTGTTGTGTGGATTTGCTAGTGCATGGAAGAGCTTAGTGCACATTTCTCCCCTCTTTGGGACAAGCTGTAGTCAGCTATACAAGTAGCCCAAATATCACCTATTTCACCTTGAGAAGTTTTGCAGTTGTTGGAGTTGAGACACATGGAAGTTTTGCCTGGGTAACGACAGGAAGATCAGGCTCATTAGCTAATTAATTCCCACAACAACCAGATCACACCCCTTCTGCAGTCAGTTGGGCACAGGTGTGTTGGATATGTGTATGTGCACAAACATGCCCTTTGGAAAACAGTGTATCCTTTTTGCGCCGTGGCTGCTGCTGTTCATAAGCATGTGTTACTCCACTAAGGAGGATATTGAGACATGTTTTAGGGGCACAGCCTAGTTGCTATGAACTGGGATGTCATATGTCATTAAAATTCTTACTTGTGTCTGCCTTGGTGCTCCAGATACTTTACATAACTTGAAATAGAGCAATATGACAACCATATGTTCATTTTACCGCTGTTTGATACATAGAAAAGAAACATTTGTAGCTCTGATAGTGCACTGATAAAACTTTAAGAACTTTTCACTGAATGAGAACATAAAAGAAAATCCACTTCAGATATGAAGTTCTCAAAAACCAAAGCTTTCTGCTCCCTCTGCTGGCTCAAAGGCAGCAGCTAACCATGAAGACTTCCTCTCAAAGATGGGCTAATATACATTTAGGCTGTTTCAGTATTAAAGGAAAACCTCATATATTTAATAGCATTACTTTATTTATTTATTTACTTTTAGGAAAAGTATGAACTAATAAACCACTTATGAACATTTTCACCTCATTCTGTTTTCCAAAAATAAAGGGCTGAAAAGAAAACAAACTATAGTTAAGCCCTATGACTCCACACTTCTACTTATGCCTAGGCTGAAAGCACTGCCTCTAATCACATAATCTATGACCGAAAGGGGAAAGGATACATTTAGGTTATCATTTATACCAAAGAGAAAACATATTGCTCTTATTACTTTTTTTTTTTTTTTTTTAGATAAGAAGCATGTGTACAATACAACAATACAAACCACTATTCTCTGACTTTCACTCTTTATTCTAGGTGTTCTGGAGGCTTTGGAGTTATTAATACAGCTTACCTACTTACTTATATGTTATAATGAGTGTTAAGTAATATCTTTTCTTTGCTTCTCCCTTAACAAATGGCAATAAATGTCTTTTAATAAATGATCATTTACACTGCATTAACAAGCTGCAATTTATTCCATCTAATTCATTTCTTTTAATAAACCTCACTTTTTAAAGTCTCTTTATTTCTGGAAAAATATATATCTAATTAAACCATCAAGTTGGAGAGTTTTTTTTTTTCTTGATTCATTTTGTTATATACCATAATTTTTGATGATGACTAAGAAAAAGCTAGCTGAAACATGCTATTAATTTATTTAGTACTTCTCCAGGCTGGATGCATTTTTGATTGCAGTGGAACGGGTGATGGGAATGAACACAGAAAGGCTTGCACACTGAGCACTTCCTTCCTTCCACTATGGGCTTTCTAGTTCTACTTGGCATGATGTAAGCTGAGTAAGAGTGCAGCAGCTTTGGTTGGATGGCTGAATTGGGGAATGGAATGCAATGGAAGTGGCAGAAATTGTTTTGTGTGGGACATGGACATCAGCTCCATGCTGACTCCTCCAACACTGTTCTCACTGGTGGGAAGTGGAGAAAAGAGAACAGATGTTGTTACGCAGTGCTTGCTTGCTAACCATGAACTTCAATTCTTCGCTCCTGGCTTTTGCCTGTTCTTGATCCACTTTCTGTGGCGTACAAAGAAGGACATAGTTGGGAAGAGAGTCAAGTTGTCAGCTAGGATGATCAAGGCCAGCTTTTTAACAGACTTTTCTTCTGAAAAAAAATGGCAGAGTGCTATAAAATAAAGGCTTCATTATGCAGCAGATGAGGAAAGCACATTCATATGGACAGGGCTAGCTGAAGGCAATCTCAAGCCTTTCCAAGGTCAAAATATCAATGCACACATACAGTAAATATCACATAGCTCTTGGGGAAATCAGGTGACACTCCCACCTTCAGACAACATCCTTGGCTACAGTCCCAGAATGCTATGATTAATTTTGAAGGTTTGACTTAGTCTTAGGCGATGCATTCTGTTCTCTCCAAAAGCAATGACGGTGGTTAATGCCATGACCAAACAGACTTCTTAAAACAGAATCTTTATTTAGTACAGAGGCACTTCAAAGAAAACAGATTTGAAACCAATTAAAAAAAATGTATGTATATCTAGCTTTTCCCTGAGGCTTATCTTTCCCTAGATCTGGGAGGGCCTAACAATCTTCAGCTCTCTCCATGCACTTTTTTTTTTTCCTCTCTGCCTTTCTCTCTTATCATGCTTCCCTACACAGCTTCTGACAAGTAACTACAGCAGAGTGGGAAATGTTTTCCTCCTTCATGATGGCTTTTAACGTTTGTATGTATGTTTATAAAAGCATACAAAAAAAATCTCATTTCCAAAGCTTATTGCTGAATAAATAAAAGCAATTGATCAGGCATCTGAAGCAAGTGCAATTTCATGCCTAAAAGAATACGCAATCATTAATGCAATGATTGCAATTCTATTAGGCAATACTAAGGAGAACATTTTCAGTAGGCAGCCATATGCTACTGGGATTCTTTAAAATATTGCTCCAGTAACTGGTCATGACTGATCCCTAATGCTCCAGAGTAAATAAGAGCTCACAGGGTGTGAGGTAAGACCTAGAAAGACCAAAGGGAAGAAGTGCATGTCATTTAAGAAGAGGAAGCACAGGGAAGAGATCGTGGGTGGAAGCTTTGTTTTGAAGTCAAATAGTTAGACAAAGAATAGTTAAATGAAGAGGAGAAGTAGAATATCAACTCACATTGGAGCTGGTGGATTGTATAATCTAAAGCAAAACCTCATGGCATATGTCTTTATTTTATTTGGAAGAGGCAAGCTGACTGGGAATCCTGAAGTAGTGTGGAATGAAAATATCTCTGAGTTTAACCCAGATAAAGGACTAGAAGTCATGGTCACCGTTAACAGGCACAGTTTTAAAGGAATCTGATTAGATGGCCACATTCTGAATGCAAAAAAAAAAAAAAAAAACATGTAAGAATGCTTATCTGTTGATAAGCCTCATTATGCAGCCTCGGAGCAGTCAGTAGTTTGCCTCCTGGCATGATGATTTCGGTGATAGATAACTGCTCAAGATAATGGTTCAAGTTAAGTGACGAGAGTAGGCAGTAGTACTTGAATTTCCCACACGCTGTTCAAACTTGGAGGCTGTTGGCCTCTCTGGGGATGATGTCGATTATGTCTATTTCTCTTATTTTAAATGAAAATAGTTTATGTTGAGACTTGAGCTATTTTTCAACAAGAATTTAAGCAAAAATGTTCCAAACCCACAGAAGATTTTCTAATAGGGAAATGCTCCCTTCCCCATTCCTGTCCAGCCTTAATATATGATTCTCAGATTCTACAGATCCTTTTAATTCATGTTCTTTCTCCCTCACCCCACCAAGGTTATTTGCATTAAATAAACCTTGCAGCATCTTATTGGCAGAATAATTGTGACACACTTCTTATGCGTGCAAAGAGATTTTGCTTTGGTTTCTTAAAAGGCACTAGTACAACCTTCCCTAAAGACATTCAGAAAATTCTCAGAACTGATGATAGTGTCAATTTGGTTTTATTTCATTGATCAAATTGCAAGCCTAGCTCCTTAAATTATTGTTCCCATTAATTTTAGTTACTCCATGAGCAGTCTATGAATGTCACAGGTACCACCTGTGACACCTGGATGCAATCTCAGCCTGCCTAAAGGGTTTCTGCCTGCTTTTGGAAGTAAACATGATCAGGCACAGGTTGAAATAGTATTACAAAAATATATCCCCCCAAATTATCCTTTCTATACACACACACTCAGAAGGCAAATCTTGCTCTGTTGGTAGCTAAAGCTTGGAGTGATGCTAGATTCTGCAGTAGCTGCCCAAAGCATAATCTGAAATAAAATGCTTTGTATTCATCTAACCCAAAGGATCATGAAAAATGAATTTCACAGACAGCACATTATTTTATTGTATTATTTAATTTAGCATTATTTCACATGCTCATTACTACTGCCCACTCTGTGCTTAATTTAGAACAAATGCATCCAACTGATAGCCTATAGGGTATTGTGGCCTATAGGTCTTCAGGACAGCAATAGCATCAGATAAAAAATATTTGCCTGGAGAAAACTTCTCTGAGGTAATCCAGCCCACAGTTGTCAAGAAGCTGTGGAGCCCTAAACTGATCAGGGTGAAGAGTCTGAACAGGTTACATAACCAGTGGGCATGTTTACAGTGAGGAAAAGAAGTGGGTTGTCATTATGAGAATGGGTGGAGGATTCTGCTTAATTCTCGTGATTACAGTTGTGGTGTGTGTGTATCCTTTAGAAACATTTACCCAAGTACTGAATCCACAAAGCATTATGTCCCCATATGAAATTGAAGTGCTTGCGTTGAGATGTATTGGTAAGAAAAGAAACAGAGACTAAGCTAAGACAGATGGGCTGTGATGTCTGACCCAGCCTTTTCTCCTTTTCAAGAGTAAGGAGCAAACATTAAGGTAACTGATGGGAAAGAATCAGGGGAAGGGTTAAAAGGAAATTGAAAATTAAGCGTACTGCAAATAAGTTTTTTAGTTTGCCTTCTTTTTCTTTCTTCCTTTTCTCCACTTCCAATCAGCTAAGCTTTCTCCCAGGCACTGAGCCCTCCATGTTAGCAAAGCTGGATGTGTCTTCAGATGATTGCAGTATGATTAATGAAAAAAAAAAAGCACTTTTAGAGCACAGTTCATCAGGCCTTTTAGATGTCTGCCACAGGTTAAGATGAGAGACATCACATAAGTGCTTGTTGCTCTCCAGTAACTATAAAGGAACCTGGGTAGATCTTTGAGCACTGCTAGGTTAGTTTCACCATGAGTGACCTTATTAGATCAGGTAAAATGCATTGTAATTCAACTCCTATCTCTAGGCTTCTTCCTAGTCTTAGATTTAAGAAAAGTGGTTGTAAATTGATCTCTTATATAAATAAACTGGACTGCTGAGAGATCAAAATCCTGTATGCATAAAAGACAGGAGTTACTCATCGAAGTTCTGTATCAGACATATATGCTGTAGCAATTCATATAAAAGGGGATAAAGTAAGAGGGAATAATAATACAATTATGTCATAAGCCACTTTTTTACACCTGCAAATAGATAAACTTGTTGTTCCCTTGGATACTTTTGTTAGACTTATCCTCTACAGAGAGGTTTATTTTCTCCTTATGAGACACAGTATTGGCCTGTACTGCAGCACATACTGGCTGCTGGATCAGCCGTCGTTAGATAACAATGTATAATTGCATACTGCCTACATGAGAATATCCTGTCGCCTTGTCTCCAAGAATAACTTTTCTGCAGACTACATTGTTCTTCAGGGTCACTGCCAGTTGAGTCATATGCTGCAGACCTCCAAGAACTGGAAGAGTTATACTAATCCATGCTTAAGAAAACAACAACAACAAAACCCCAAAGGTGAAATTTTCAACTAAGAGATTTAAACAAGCAAACATTAAGAAGCTATCTGATCTCTGCAAGATTAACACTCTTTTTACAGAATAGCTTTTAACTTACTATTTTTCTTCTGGTCTCCTGCCTCATTAAGTGCACAGCACAGGTTGCCTTCACTGATTTTCTACTTACTTTTTGTGTCTTATGTGCTATTTTATGTTGTTGATTATGAATTGTTTACAAACGTGTAGTAGTTCAGATGTTCTTGTCTTGATGCCCTTTCTGCGTCTTGCTGACATCAGGGGCAGCTCTAGATGCTAAAAATTCTAGACAGTAAGGCTTTGCACGACTGTAAAGAAGTTTAGTATATATGTATGAATAGGGAAATTCCTATCCCCATCCGTTTTTTCTTTTCTTTCCTTTCCAGTATTTTTAGACAACATTTTCACTGACACAGCTGTAGGCCTGAGAAAATGATTGTCTTAAGTATGGTCTTTCATGGATGCAGTCCATTTATCTGTGTAGCAGGGATAAAGTTAATGTTCTGCCGTTATGTTGGAAGCCCAGATATGAGTATGCATATATTTTCATAAATGGTAGTTCATTTATTTTTTTCTCCATGTCTCCCATGGGTTCTTATCACTAACAAGATATGCAATTGTCACAGTAATTTTAAATCAACAAAGTAAAACAAGGATGGACCTTCATCACTTTTCTGCATCCATGTTGGAATGGCCAATGTTAGATTATTGTTTACTAGTGAGCAGTGTCCATCAGTCAGTGTTTAGTTGCAAAGTGGTTACTATATGTTTTTACTGTAGTTGATCTTATAAACTACTCTTTACTTAAAAAAGGTCAAATACCAGTTGACCAAATAGGCAGTTGTTTTAATGAATAATGCAGAGTGCTTTAATAAGAAGATTCAAACTGAGCAAGATACATTCAAATAAAATTGGTAACTTTAGACAGGATTTCTAAACAATTCAGTGATATCATTTTTTTCCCATAGAGTCCACTGTTTCTACTATGCTTTACATCAGGAAAGAAAGATTATGAAGATAGAGCAGTTTTGTTTGACGTCAGAAATGGATATGTCTGTCCATCATGTAGTCTGTACATGCAATACAGTCTCAGCAGACCTGAGGGAATGTATATTTCTCCACGCAGCTACTGGATGACAGGCAGTATTTGTGCTCCATTCTGGAGATGACAGGGCCCACCAGGGTGAACAGTGTGTCGGCAGCGTTATATCTTGTAATGATTATGCACTACATTTTCATTCATGCTGATGGCTCCCCCGTGTTCCCAGTGTGGTGCCATTAAAGGTGTTAAAGCTCTTTAAATTATTTCCTTTCTTCCTACAATAAAATACTTTTCCAAATGGACTCTTTTGATAGCTCACATCTACAGGACTTAAATAATCTGAAACTTCTGAAAGCAATTACGGTTACATTGTCTCATTACATCCCTTTTGATTGAAGAGATTAGACATTGACAATACCTCTACGGTCTTGTCAACTTGTCAACTGCCAATGTCAACTTTTTTCTACCCATGTCTTTTTTTTTTCTGCTGGCTTAACCAGTCAACATTAGATATTTTTAGTAAGGCATTATTTCTGGAGTTGTTAGAACTCACTACTGAATGCCTTGTTAATATTGAGACTCACATACATCTGTATTAATGCTGTCCTCTTCGGTTTGCCTTTGCTCAAACTGTCGTAAATAACCCTCTGGCCTTTTGTGCAAAAATCTTAGTTTTGCTTAAATTCATGGGAAATTTGGCATTGACTTCAAAGGGGGTAGGTTTATACACTTGACTTTTTATGAAGATGTATTTGTGCTTTGCTGGGTGAGGAAATTTTATATTTATTCTTCAGTATGATGTTTTGGAGGTGCAGAATTAGAATGAAACTCAACATAAAGGCAGAATAATGAATATATATAGTATTATAATAAATAATATAATATCTCATCCATTAACCAGTTTTGATATAAATAAGAATATATAATGATCTATTTCTGTATTCAAAATAGTGGAGTTTTAAAAAAATAGTCATTTATAAATTGAATTTTCTTTAATTTGGATGTCAGCTTTGTAAAATTTATGCATACATTTGTTCAGACTCCTAGACTTTCTGGATATTAGGAAAACAGGGATGGAATTTGTTTCATATGACTTGAGGCATATGCAAACTACATGCGTAAGTTTAAATTAGGTTGCTTTTTATACTCACCGGAGGAAAGTAGATCTCTTTGGAGAAAATGTGACCTTATCACAGGAGTCTGCATTGTGCTGATGTTAATTTCCTGTTCCACTTCATCGATCATGAACCAACTGGAAGGACTCAAGCTCAAAGATATCTTAAGCCTGCATTGCCTAAGATAGAACAGTTGCGCCACACCCCAGATTTCCTATGCCCGGTGCCAAGGATAGGTCTCATGATTCACCCTGACTCCAAAGTAACTCAAAAATACACTACACATCTCTGAGTAGTCCTTAACCGGACCTCATCCCAGCAGCAGATGACATTTTTGAACACACTCCTTCTAGTTGTCTGTACCTCTTTATTTTTCATGCTAAATTCAATATACAGTTCAGGCTCGTATTTGTTTTATTGCTACTCCTTAAATTGAAACTTCCTTCCTTTTCCTTTTACTACTATGGTCTCTCTCTCTCTCTCTCTCTCTCTCTCTCTCTGTCTCTCTCTCTTTTTTCTTTTTCCTCTATATATTTCTTTCCCCCTTTCTGTTGCTATAAAAATCCTGTTACCCTTTGTTTCCCTTTTTGGCCTCTTCAGACTTAAGACTCTTTGGATTCTTTTCCTGCCACTCCTTCCTGTACATGTACTTTGAACTCTAAATAGCCCTAATGAAGATACTCTGACTATTGCTTTGCCTTTTTATCTCCTGTTTTTACACAGATGAGTTTCAATCTTCTTATATTTTCTCAGAAAATCTCAATTTTTCTTTGAGAATGTTACGTTTTAACATTTTTCTTCTCAAATATTCAGTTAAGCCCTCTAAAAGCTTTCTGTAACTGATCTTCCATTGTTCTGATCTATGAATTATTTTTTCACTATAGTGCATTCAAATACACTATACTTTCATATTTTCAGTGTCCTGGTCCCAATAAGGAAAATTTGACCCAATTCATTATTTTTATTTCCCGGTCAGGAAACTTGGACCCAACTCATTATTTTTAACGTTTGGAATTTACTGTATGAAATTGATATCTTTGCATCTCTATGTGCTATCATAAGACTTTATCAAATATGTTCTACTTAGAGGTATAGTTTTGCATTTCCTGGCTTTCTTCCAGAATGGTGGCCTATAGGAAATGCATACTATTGTTATGATGTTTTGTTTGTTTGTGTGTTTTTTTTTCCTTCTTTTTTTTTTCTTACCTAATGAAATCACCATCTTACTTTTGTCACTGTGAAAATTATAGCATATTGTCTTTGAATGCACTAGTATTTTTTTACACCTATCTCTTTTCCCCACTCTACCTTTCCCATGCATACTGCATACATCCATCTGTCTTTTCAACACACAAGAATTATCCCACTAAGTTTCAGTTAGTCTTTTTAGATCGTAATCTCCTTTATTTAGTACAGCACCTTCCAGTTGTTGCTTGTTTCCCCACACATTTGCGTCAGGCATTATATTCTTGTTATCCTTCATCTTTTGCTTCAGAACAATTTTAGCTTCTCCCTTAATTTGTATGTTGGAAGTACATGACGGATTATTCAAATTAAGTGAAAGCTTTCCCTTTCCCTCCTTCTCCTGAAGGTTTGCAGCTTGCCTAACAGGCCCTGCCAGTTCTGAACCTAAAATGTTGGCAACCTGTCTGCATAAGTGGAGACAGTGTAATCCAAACAGTTGGCTCTTGTTGCAGAAGGCATTCCAGTGATCTGTGAATTCAAAACCCTGCAATCTACTCTATCAGATCTTCTGTTGGTTGGTTTCCAGTATCAGCATTTTGCTTTCTTCACCCATGCTTGGCACAGAAAAAAACTTCTGCGAGTTACTTATCTGCACGGTTCCAAATAACTTTTTTTTTAATTATCTGAATAATAGTTGCTTGTATATTATATAAATATATTTCACTAGTGTCATTTGTTCCTATAGGGAGTATGATGATTAGAAATTCCGGAGCATTGCTCAATAAATCTAGCAACACCTTTGTTATGACAGACCTTTAGTTCTGGCCTAGGTTGGAGGGCTCTGAACATGGTTTCCTTATATAATATTTTGAACTACTTTCCTTATACGGAAAGTAATAATTTGGGACTGCACATCTCTTCTGTCTTTCTGACAAGTCTCTTTCAATGCCTATGCTGTGGTCATAGGTTGTTCTAACCATTTTCTTCATATCATAAGAATAACACACCTGTTGCATGTGCAAACACAGTTTCCATACATCTTTCTATACATATTTTTCCTTTCTGTTTCTTTGTCTTTTTTTTTTTTTTTCAATGGTTCTCTTATGTTACTCAGGATTACTTTTCTCCTCTTTTAAATCTAGAGTTTCTGTTCCTCACCATTTTTTGATAATTCCTCCTTTGGTTTCTTTACTGTTTCTTTACTGCTTCTTTATAGTTTGCACTTCATAGTGATGGTCTTTGTACACATATTCCCCACTGGATTTGTAATGGAAAGATAGAGGACATTTTTTTTGAGCAACTGTTTCTTCCCGTCACAGCTCCTAACCAAACCTCACTTTTTAAGACCTCTTATACTGATTATAACTGATCATGGTTCCCATCACTGCCACGTTTTATACCTTATTTACTACTATAATTTACCATTTATTAGCTAACGAAACATCACTTGCAGGTCCTGCCTTCCTGCTTCAGTTTGCAGAATGGTTGGTCACAGTTTTTATCTTGGACATAATTTTTTACCAAATCCTTGCAGATAAGTCATAGCCATGAGTAAATAAAATAATTGAAAAGATAAGCAGGTTTAGCTAAGTGTGTATAATCCATGGAACAATCAACTTAATGCTTAATTTTCAGTATTTTACCAAACAGGGAATATAATCATATGGAAAAGTACGGCCATCCTGTTTGATGACCTAAACATGCCTTTCTCTAGCTAGGAGGAACCAGTAGGTTTCCTTGGCTGAGAGAGAGGAAAAATAAGGTGCTTAAGCAGAAACCAGCAGAACAAGCAGCTGCTACTCCTTATCAGTGCCCTGAAATGGACCAAGTGTTGTCTCCCTCCCTCTGTGAAATCTCCTCTCTTCTCTATGCAAGATATGATGTTTGTTAATCACACGTGTAAGCTACATGACTTTCATTCTCCATATGACCAAGCTATGAGCAGTTGTAATGGAGAATGCTGGAAACAGGGACATTTCCTTTGAAAACTGTGCAATTTTTATAAGAAATGTGACATAATTTTGCACATGGGTAGAACATGGCGCGATAGCAAGCACACATTGGCAACACATGCCTTGAATATCCCACCTTGTTCTGTGTTAGAAGCTACTATACTTTGCTAGTGGTGGCTCCCTTCAGGCAGAAATTCCTTAGTGGAATTGTAATATTAAGACTGCTTTGTTCTAGGAAGATCTGAGCTCCACTTCTTGCAGAACAGATTCTCTAAGGAAGTGAAGATCACCAGCCTGGTTCTCTACACAGGAAATCCATTTTTTCCTTTTCTGACCTGACGGACAGTATGTTCACATGTCCTGCCAAACTCAAATATACATTTATTCACTTTGTTCCTGATGCATTTCAGCTCACTGGCTTCAGAAGCAATATCTGATGCGTGCAGAGTAGTATAAGGAGAAAAAGTATCCTCTTTTCCGTTACACTGATTTTATTTATTTATATCTTTAATATAATCTTGAATTTGAGAAATGTAATTAGAAGCCAAATTATTCAGAAGGATAAAGGAGAAATAGCCAATGTGTCACATTCACCAGTGATGCGTGAAGAACTGACTTCAAATGACAAACTTAATTAACACTGATTTGCAGACATCCAAAGATGAATGAGAATTTTTCTCAGTACTGGTCAAACTGTGAACAGGCCAATCCGAAGAATAAAATTGTCTCCCTTTCTCAGTCACCTGAATCTGAATACAATTTTTTAGAAAAGGTGATTTAATTATGTTATTCTTAGATAGTTGACCTCTGTGCTATTCTGCTCTTTGGATGATTTGCATTTGGTTTTTCTCATCTTGTTAAAAAATATAAATGTAAATTTTAAAGGCCACCAAGAGGAAATGTCTGAATAAGAAGTTACACTAATGTAGACATTCTCTGGAAGAGAATTTGACCATTCTGTCAAAAAATGTTGCAATCAAACTTATTAATATTAAGTGAAAAAAGGAGGCAAATTTTCAGCCCCCTGGTAATTTTCCATTCTCAAGAGAAAGGCTCAGTTTTATCCCAAACAGCTCAATCCTTATTCTTATCACTAATGCACATAGCATGCTTGATATTACATTTCACTATGTAAACATTGCTTTAATACTTCTCATTACTTCTGCTCAAGTAACCCTGAATAAATGTAGTATCTGGCATAAGATGCTATTCCTATGGCATTTTCTCAAAGCTAGGGGCTTTCTACTGCACAGGATTGATCTCTCAGTGACATAGCAAAACATCTGCTTTAAAACTTCACTTTTGGGAAGGAGTTTCATTTAAATAAAGCCCTAATCAGCATTCAGTGTTCTGGATCTTTTTTCTCAGTGGATAATGTAAGTAGTGGCATACCAAAGCAGGATCAAGACCATATATGAAGAGGTCCTGAAATCAATAGGAATAACTCAGTTTTTCATTACTCATCAAATACAGGCAGCTTTAGGGAGATGTCTTGCTTGCTGCAAGTGTAAAAGCGATGTAAAAATACTTTGTTCTGTTGGGATGGGCAGTAAGAGAAGTCGGAAAAAAGGAAGGAAGTGAGTGCCTGTCTAATTAAGCATTTATAAATGTCTTCAAATACTGTGCTAATGTGGTCTGGGAAACTTGCTCAAAACCAAAACAGGCAAATGTGCAGCCTGCTTGTGCAGTTAAAGCAAGCGGACTATTTGCACTCATGAGGCTTGGCTTGGAAAGCTTCCGGAAAGCTTGGCTCTAAGTGCAGAGCCATACCACATCCTTTGCCGTGCCACAGCGGCCAAAACAAATGACAGTTAAAGCTATCTAGAACGCAGTCCTGACTTCTAGGCTCTGAAACCTCAAAGAAATCCTTCATCTGACTGTACTGTAGTGATCCTGGTGAAGTTATGAAATTATTAGCACTTCCCACTAATGGCAATATTTAGGTTGAAGGTCGGTGTCCTTGGATGCATCTAAACAACTAAATAAAAGAAGACGAGGAAGAAAAGTGGAGTGTTGGATCCTTGATTGTAAGCACTGCTTAATTGCTGGCTCCCTCCCAGACTCTGGGAAGATCTCTCCAAACAACTGTTTCTGAGTCAATATATGGCACTGTTCTAGGAATAATTTGTTCCAGGGACCACCTCCAAAAACAGTGTCAGTTTTTGTTTTGGTCCCTGGCTCTCCTTTATTTACCAGCATATACATAGCCATTGGGTTTGTGTTGGCTTGCAGTCTTATGAAGTTTTTCTAGTAAAGTCTACAAAATCTTTCATGATGATTCTGTTTCTCAATGACTTCACCTCATCAGATTTCAGCTTCAAGGTCCAGCCTGTACAAATTCCTAGTCTGGTCTACATTTTATTTCCTTTAGCCAGCACATCCATATGTCTCCAAATGTCTGTGACCTAGTGTTTTATTCAAATTAACTTTTTTTTCTTTTTATGATTTCCTAGGTGTGGACTTTTTTGCTGTTATCTAAAAAATTAGAACTGAATTCAACCACAATAGAGTTAAAGTTATGAAACCTTTGCATGTTAGATGTTTAATATGCTAGTAAAAAATATTTTTCTACCTCTGCAGAGCCAATACAAGCATATGCAGAACATCGAGTGTACTGTACATACACATGCAGAATGGTTTATCTATCAGTCCCTTAATTGATTATCATTTGTTTTAAAACATATGAAATACAGTACAGCAACTTAAGTCTCCAACATAGGCTTAGCAGTTTGGCAATTATCAAATTGTATTTTTAAATGACGTGAATTTTAAAAACATACATTTTGATGGCATATAGTTGTGTTTTGTGAAGGCCTGGAAGGCGGCCTACTCTTTCGTGTAATCAATAAAATTGTACAGTAAAGGAATAAAAGCTACGCATTGGCAAAAGAAACTATATATTGATTGTGTTAGAAACACAAATATTGATGTCTTGATGTGTTGGGGGCAAGGAATGAATAAAATAATTTCTATAGTTCATCAAGGAAAGAAAAAAATATAGACAGTAGCAATTTCTTGTTGGTCTTGTTGGTCTAGTTATTCATAGTGCTGCCATGCACAGTGGAAAGTATTCAGGGCTATTACCATCCTTGGGAAATTTTAGGAAAACTCCTTTCTCCAGAGTTTTACAGAGTTTTAGCTTGAAATAAAGCATATTTCAGAAAGCAAAGAAATATACGTCTATTAAAAAAATATATAAATATATAAGGTAAATTCAATCAATTCAAAACAATCATTGAATTGCATCTGGTTTTGTTTTTCCATGCTTGTAACTTCTTAAATCTGCCTTGCAGTTGTACCTAGCATAGGGCTTAGTTGCTTTTCCTAACATTTCACTATTCCTTTTATTTCTTACTGAGTGTTTTTTTCAGATATTATTTATAGGCATATTATTATAGGTAAGAATATTTAGTTTTTATTTTTGTATATGAATAGTAATCAGAAGTTAATTTGTATCAGCAACACTTCAGATAGATAAATTTGTTTCAGTTAATGGCAAACCTCTAACTTCCTATATAATCGGAAGGATTGATCTGATTATTACCTGGAAAAGAGCTGCAAGAGTTACAAGAGAGTTGCCACACTCCTTTTTTGTGTACATATATTATTAAAATTTTTGTTTAAAATTCCCTAATTTCATAACATCCTTAAGGTATGTTGATAAATAAACTCTTTGCTTGGAAAAAAAAATTGCATAGCAAGTCAAATCTAATATTCTTCAGTATATTATTTTCAAAAAAATTATTTTACCTTTATTTAACTGAATTCATATTCTGTGTCAAACAACACCTACCATAGGAAGAAGTGAGTGTAGGGTTGTGACATTCTCAAGAACATTCATTTAAGGTATATAAGATGTCAAAAACTTTTCACTGGAATTAATAATTGATTGGATTGATTGCATGAATTATTGCATTCCACATGCATGTGTGCCTATTCATGGAAGGTACCTTTAATCTAAGAATTAGTGCTTTTATAAACTGTTAGTCTTAAAATGTAATTCAGAGCCCTTAGTCTGGTTTATCACAAGATATTAATTGCTCTAAAAGAGTTGGATTTTTTTTTTTTTCTGCATAAAGGTTTTTTTTTTAAGGACTACTATTGTGCAGTGTTGACAGCACAACATGAAAACTCCCACTGGGCTTGTCTATATAAATGTTTTGCTACGGCTGAGCATAATGTTCTTTGTTAGCCTATCAAGTGAATATAAAAAGGGAATATGAATGCATGTAGCAGAGAAATGAAGTGTTTTTGAAAGGCTTCTACTCTGAAAGAAAGGAGAACAAAGCAGGGTTGGCTAAGACTCAGCAAGTTAGTTATATTTTTTTCTACCTTGGGTGGCTCTGAGGTTTGACTGGGTGCCAGCTAACAAATTAGGTCATTGATATGTTACTTTTGTGTATGGAGTAATTCTTGATGTCTTATGGTCTGTCCATATATGCTGGATTAATCTTAATTTACAATATCCTTCTTTCTCCTCCTTTCTCATTTTGGGAAAGACTTTTTGCTATCATCAGAACTGATTCAGCAGCACCTCTTCCCAGTTCCAAAAATAAAAAACATTAAAAAAAGAACAAATCAAAAGGGAACGTTACTGTCGGAAGTTATTTTATTTAAAGTCACCTCCCATGAAAAAGAATAATAAATAAACCCCACAGCAGAGACTCTAAATCCTCTTAAGCCCATTATGTTTGAGCTAGAGAAAAATGACATATTATCATTTTCCCTGACAAGTAGGTAAAAACTTCTTCAAAAGTTAAAAAAATGTTAACCACAGTGTATTACAACATACATATGTTTATTTCACGAGCCTGAGTTCTCCCAGAGTTGAAAACGCTGAATGCAAAACAGCTTTAAAATACTACTCTTCAGGTCAGACAGTGATTTACATTAATTTCACAAAAGGCAATTTCACAGAAAATCGGGCCTGTGTCCTCTTCCCTTGCTCGTTAATTTTCACCATACGCCACATTTCCCAAGCGGTGTGTTGGGGCACATTTGGTCTCCCTTCCGGACCAGCTCTAGAATTGTCACATTCTCATGTGTTCAACAGATTTCCAGACTGGCAACTGCAATTCCCCCTGCAATTACTGCTGTGCATCCCGAGCCTCCGCAAAGCCACCTGGGCGGGAGACAGCCTGTCTCCCACTTCCATCTCTGGCTCTTCCTTTCCCACCCCGATTGACCAGCCAAAGACACATGGAGAAGAAAGAGGAAGCAGTGGCTGGCGCTGGTTGCTCTCAGAAGTTCAATGAAAGGCTAAGTGGGGAAAGGGGATTAAAAGGCAGAATTTGAGGGGATGTTATTTAGGGAGAGGGAAACTGAGGAAGAGGAGGCTTTGAGAAATGTACGAGAGGAGGTGGTGGATTTTGACCGCTGGAGAACTGGGGAAGAGGAACCTCAGGAATGGGAGCTTTGGAAGCAAAATCAAAGAAATTCAATTGATGATGATAACTGATAATTTAAGGGGAAAGAGGTCCT
Organism: Crypturellus soui; assembly: GCA_032275445.1. Taxonomy (NCBI): domain Eukaryota; kingdom Metazoa; phylum Chordata; class Aves; order Tinamiformes; family Tinamidae; genus Crypturellus; species Crypturellus soui. Next base: position 874,358 of record JAUBNY010001077.1, read on the forward strand.
GGCAGAAGAATAAGGCAAGATCCTAGGCATTTCTTAGATCCTACTCTGTCAGGAACCCAACTCAAATATTTCAGCACTATAATTCTTGCTTGACTGTCACGTAAACTGCTTGTGCTTATGTTTTTTATAAATTATAAAATGTGAGGGATGTCAAGTGGGGACAACAGGATGCAGCCTTCCAAAGTTAAAATTGAAAAAAAATGTACAGTATGATGCATATTAAACTGTGTATGGTAGAGTACACACAGTGTATTTCTGTTTCCCTATTTTATTTTTATTTTTTAATTGTCCTTTTTCTGCACATACTGTCATACTGTCATATTTTGTGTCATCCTCTATCTATACATGCACTCTCACAAGGAGAGAAGTTGTGTCTTTATGGCTGAAAAAAGGACTACCAGGAAGAATCCTGGATCCTTTATTGCAACTCAATATATGTATGTATGAATATACATAAATATCATTAGGGAATTAAGAGTTACTCATATGAGAGTACTGGAAGACTGATAAATCAGGCCAATTTTAGTCTTTATCGTATGAGTTTATTAGACTGATATTCATAAGGAAGACAGTGCAAATGATGAATTCTTACTCATTATCAATCATTATTATCGCATATCCAAAACATAGTCCTTGACAGTTAAAAAATAGTCCTTAACAGTTTTATCCTAAATCAGCTATTGATTTACCATGCTTATCCTGGACTAGCCCAGCTCACTCTCCCTAGAGCCTCCACAGACTGTCGCCTCTAAGAGCTCACTGCTAAACTCTCTGTTGTATTTACTCATCTAGTCATGTTGAAATTTAATGATTTACAAGAAAAAAAAAGCATGGTGATTATCTTGCTCACCAGAGGATGGCTGTTCTTACTTCCTGTCCCTCTTAAAGGGATGTTTATAATGAGGATAAAAAATGTATACTCACAGCAATAGCAGTTTCCACTTCTCCATATCAGGATTGGTTTACAGTTTATGCTCAGAAATAGAAGAGTTTTTCTTTTTTTTTCCCACATCTAGCTTAGTTTGACAGAATCTTCCCTTCTTGGAAAATTAAAAAGATATTTATTTATTTAGGTGGGGAGGGACATTTACTGTTGTTGCTGGTTTGTTTTGTTCTTTAGCAGCATTTTCTAACACAATTGTAACCGTTTTCTGAAGGGATCATAAGTCACTCAAAAGGTATTACCTGGTGTGACCCTGGGTAACAGCAATTTTACCTTCCTGAGCTAAGCCGCAGTGCAAGCCCATGCTGGTAGTGCACAAGGACCAAAACCATTTCTTCTGACAGTGGCTAAGTACAGTTAGGCCACAAGGTCTGCGGCAGGAGCTCATGCAGAATTGTAGGCATGCTGCACAGGCTGCACAGACCTTTTATAAATGACTGGCAAAGGCATTTTTTTGCCACAACATTTGTGCAAACGGGAAAGAGCAAACCACTAAGGACGCCTCATCTTTCACGTACGCTATCTGGGAAGGGTTCGCCGCTCTCCTCCTCGCTGCAACTCTGCATTGTCTCTTCCCCTCCAGGGACACAGCCGATATTTATCTCTGTACCTCGCGCTGCAGTCAGACAGAAGCATTATTAATAATGACAATGGCACATCCTCTGCCGCTTCTTCCTGCAGTAATTCACTAGGAGCCTTCTCAGATGTTATCTACATTGTTTTGTAGTGGCTATAAATAAGAAAGTATTTGCAACGAATTGTTTCCAAACAATTAATTACTAAGCTGTGTGCTAAGTTTATACTGTCTTTGTTACACCCAGACTCAGAACCAAGAGCAGAAACAATTATATAAGTGCAGTTCTTCGCATTTGGAGTATGAAAAATATCTACTCTCCTATCAGTGTAGACTCATTTCCATTTGCAAAATATGAGGTAGCATCCTGGATAAATTTGCCCCTGGATATTTTTTTTTTTGGTAGGGATACAAGTACTAACATGAAAAAAAAGAGATTAATTTTTCCTTTAGTAATTGTATTTAAATGAGAGCAATAACATTTAGCATGTATATCACATTTTCTTATTTGTAAGTCTCAGAGGAGTTTATAGAAGCAGACAACATTACATGTGAAAAATAGAGGCATCAGAGATTAATTGCCTTATCCTATCCTTTACATAGTTTCTCAGAAGAGAGTAGAAATTAGGACTCCACGCACTGAGACAGTAACATTGAAGTTATTGGCTGTCTGTAAGTGATGATGATTTTTCTTTTATCATAATCCTTTACAAAAATCCTGGACACTTTAATAACAGAAATGAATGAGTAGAATTAAGTTTAAGATATGTTTCCTTTATAAGTTTTCTTCTTTATCTTTTTTTCAAACTGAGGCAGAAGTAGTCTTTAGTTGACTTCAAAAAGGATCAGATTAGTTGCATTAATTTTGTTTGTCTTTGGACAAGTTTGGATGGAACTCACCTAGTGACCAAAATTCTTAAAGGTACATTTCTTCCCATAGCTCACAGAACTATCAGAATCCAAGCCCTAAGAAAAGTGAATATGATGCTGAATTCCTCTTATTCTGCAGTGGTTCATTTCTCACCGGGAAAAGTGAGGAGTATAGTGCACAATAGAGAAATAATTGAAAATCTTCAGGTGGATTTCAGTGGCAAATATATTTTCTAAAAAGGATTTTAACTGTAAAATGACATGACCGAGAAGATATTCCTGGTGCTTTATCAAAGCAAGTTTTCTTGTGACAACGAGTCAGTGTAAACAAGCAATCCTTTCTACTGAGTGACCCAGTAAGGACTGAAGTGGTGTTTCTCCAGGTATAAACTACTATGGTAGTGCTACTGAGCTACTTTGATTACCTGATTACCAGAGTAGTTGTTTAGCTATCGCTAAAAGGAGAAGGCAAGCAAACATAGGAAAGATCTGGAGTCGAGGACCACTGCTAAATCAGAGTGGTGAGGAAAACATGCTGCTGAGGTAATGTTTCCTATCACTCTGTGTAGATTTAGTGTCATTTAAGATTTAGGCTTAATGGGACAAAAGCAATTCCAAGAACAGTAAGAATTTTTGTTTTCGTTTTTGAATGGCAAGTTTGTATAAACAGGAGGTTGAGCAGGAAGGAGACTCAGGAGCCCAAGCAGTCTCCAAGGAGCTATAAGCAGGAGGAAGAGAAGGGATGGAATTCCCCCAACTCCACCCTTGCTATCCCTCCAAAGACTCTTGTTTTTCTGGCTGTCTTTTCAGTTGGCAAGCAGGTAGGCAGTGCTAAGTCAGTGGTAAATTCCACTGCAGATGTGGCTGCTAAACAGTGTGTTCCTCACTTGCTCATTTGCAAAGGTGACGTTGTCTTTCCATCAAGCTCCTCAGCACAGCCTTGGGGACAGAATTTGGAGCCACAGGCTCTAGCAAGGTCCATCTGGACCTTGCTGTTTTGAGTCTGAGATGCTCCAAACGCAATCGAACAGCAATCCTAAAGACAATCTTCCATTTATACCCGAATGTTTGGGAATATGAACTTTGAGAATATAGAGACCTTGCTAAGACCAACTTGCTGAGAGATACAAGTAGGCAACGACTCCTAAAATTGAAATATGAAGTGTGGTCTTGCTGTGTAAGAGATTCTGATCCCTGAGGACAGTAGGGAGCCAGCACTTCACAGGACTATTTTAGCTGGCTGGTCAGTGGGCATGAGTATCTCAATATATGCCTAAGACTCAAGGTCTGCATTAGACTCATCTTTTGAAATCATTAGCATTATCAGCACTAATTTTAGTTCCCTAAGAAGTATTATTGACTCCTCAGCCAGAGCTTATTTAAGACTACATGAGAAACAGAAATCCAATTTCCTGTTCCAAGAATGCGGAGCAGTAGTTCAAATGCATTAAGTTTTTGCCTAGGCTGTATCGTACAAAAGCTAAAGACTAATCATTGTTTCATCCTTGTTAAGTGCAGAATGCATGTTTGGTGTTCGGTAAGACATGGGCAAAGACAGTACCTACAGCTCATTTCTTTCAGTTTCGATACCTGATTTCACAGTCACGCTTTCCTAGCAAACCCATTAAAACTTTATGTGAATGGATATGTTTGAAGAGTTATTTGAGGGACTAGTGGTTGATATAGTAAGATCCTGAAAAATTTAAACTATACTTTTCCAAGATTTTTTAAATACAATTTTTAAATTTTCATTTAAACAAGATACCCCGTCAAGAGAGATAGGAGATTTAGATTGACATAGAAATAACTGCAACAGCCACTAAACAAGAACGGTTCCTTAGTTTTATATTCAGTGTGCTCACTCAAGAGTCCGTCCCTGGCTATAAACTATGTTTAAGAGATTTTAGAAAGAATATAAGATACCTACACTCTCATTCAAATCTAAGTCAAGTCAGTAGTGTTTTTACCGTTGACTTAAATTTAATAAGATGTTAATTTAATTTACTTCTCATTTTCGGTAATGTATTTTATAATGTAGTATTTGAGAGGCTCCAAATTTGAGATGATAAAGCATTTCCAAATAAGGAAGATGCAGTCATTATTCAAATAATTTTTGTCTCAAGAGGTATATTATTACAGCTCATACAGATGTCAGAGCAAAGGATCTCAAAGCCTGTTGATACTTAAATGGTTATTGGTATGGCTGATAGGGCTATACTCACAATGTGCTCCTGGAGCTGCAGCCAAAGTGCTCTTTCATTGGCAAAACTTAAACTCATTTTCCAAACAGAGGAAGTCATACAAGCAAAATATCGCTTTCCCATTATATTTCAATAACTATTAAGCTCTCCTGTCATTTATATTGTGTGACTCATTCAGTTATGGCCTTACGTGCCCGTGCTGTAGCATCTGTAGCAGGAATATTTACAGTTTAGGGAATGAGGACAGGTTTGCTGATCAGCTGAAGACATGGGGCAGGGGGGACCCAACACAAGAAAGAATCACCCAAGAGGAGAGCACTTATGTTTTCTGGAAAGGCCCCAGGCCCACTGAAGCTCTGCTGCTTGCATTTTGTCTCCAGCTACAGACTTTTACTATGTTCTGTCTTGAATTTATAAACTTATTGTTAAATGAAGAGAAATGTCTCATGTCTTCATTTTCATAGATGTGATTAAGTTTCACAGAGATTCAGCTACAGGATTAATAGCTATGCTGACAGTGTTTTTCCATGAAGACCGAGCTGAATGTTCACTTTGAAGAAACAAAGTGTGCATGAAAATTTAAAAGAAATATTCTCAGGATGCAAGAGACAAAGACTTAAATAAAAGCAGTAACATCGAAGGAGAGTCCAGTGAAGCTCTGTGGCAGGGCCAAAAGCTGGAAAGTGTAATTGTTATATGGTAGTGTTTTGTATCACTGAAATAAAGCGCTTGGGAGGCTATACTGCATATGCCTGTGTCACCAGGGATGTTTGCTGTAGTTACTTCTTGTGATGTCATACGAACAGCAGAGCAGTTAAGTTTATACAACTTCTGCAAATGTGTACATGCATTCTGCAATACAATGAGAGGGTGAAACGCAGGCCCACTGGAATCTGATATATTAAGATTATTTCATAGTTGCCATTTCTGAGCAGAGGGTATGAATTTATTCAGGAAAAAAGTGCCTGAAAAAAACATTTTCATGCTGTAATAAGGTGGTAGTGGTAAAACTACTCTGCCTGTTCCTGTAAAGGAATGCTTTGTTTTCAGCATCATCAATCGAGGCCATGTCTCTAAAGCACTTTTTTGATCCACTTATTTTTAAGGGACTGTAACATATGTTTTTCCTCTTCCACTTTTTAATATTTTGGTCTCTGATGAATCCGCATACAAAAGCTTCCTTCCTTTAGTTGGAGTCCACAAATGAAAGGCTTTTCTTTCTCTGATTGCAGATTAGCCTGCCAAGAAACAAACTCTAACTGGAGAACATCACTTTAATTTATTTATGGGATACAGATGACAAGGAAGTCTGTCCTCTTCTCAGGCTTTTTGGAAAGCTTTGGGCTGACCCAGCCCAGCAGAGTTCATATGGCAAAGGCGAACTGTGCCAGGAACCAAAGCCAATAGTCATTGCAAACCTCTGAACCAAAACATTCCTCTAGTGCTTGAATTTCCCTATAATTTGTGTAGATTCCCTTTTTGTCAATGAAGCTCGCAGTGGATAACTAGCTTAGTGCAATCAGAAAAAACAACCGTGCTATTCATTCAGCAATTAGATGATAGCAGTAATGCATGCTTTATGGTTTCCGTTCTTCATTCTTTCCTTTCTTTTAAACTCCTTGGAGACAAATTCTGGGATGTTTGGCAAAGAGGAGGCTCTTGCTGAAAAATATCCTGTCTTTTTTTTTTTTTTTACTTTAGGGTTGCTAATAAGTTCTATTCTCAGAGGCAAAACATCAGACCCACATAGCAAGAAAAGATCCGCTACAGAAAAAAATAACCCTACAGTCATTTATATATGTGAACTTTTACTTTGATCTGATTAAATGATGAGGAAGACTTTTTTTTTTAAATCATCAACAACATATGCCTCAGTTTAGAATAAAGCAAGAATATTCTGAATGCATATAATTTTAGAATTAGTAGTGAGGTATGCCTGCTCTATAAATGGCTTGAGAGGGGAGTAGGGCTAAAAGTATGAATTTTGCTGTTGTTGCAGGAGATAAATCTTTATGAAAGGGCAGGCTTAAGTGTTTCAGCTCTCAGTCAGGACTTTCAGCTTTGGCCAAAATCAGCTGTGATTTTTATTCTTCCCATACCACAGATCCTAGTTTCTCTGTGCTCAGAAAAAAAAAAGGATCCATAAATACGGATACCCCAATGACATTTCTACCAATTCTGTTAACTAAGAGGCAAACATTAGCTCTGTGTGTACTAGGAAAAACAAATAATCAAACAGAAAGACAAATTACTTTAACTAAATTAATAAAAATTATATAGTTTAGCAAGTGTTGGCTCCTGGTATATTTGGAAAACTGTTGCTTATTTACTAACTGTGCATTTTCTTGTATTGGCAATGCTTTCTTCTTTCTTTTAGACAGTTTCTGTCACTCAGACATCATGTGACATTAGACAGATCAATTGAACTCTCTGTACTTTAGTTTCTTTATTTAAGGGCTAATCTAAACCCCATTAAAATCAGTGTGGGTTCTGAAAGGTAAGTACTGGCAGATTTAACTGTGGTAGTTTAAAGCATTACAACACCCAGATGCCTCTCCTATCTCTTTCTAAGAGATTAATTTCTCAATAGCAGGCAAGAAAGGATAGGATATTAGCCCTGCATCGGTCTCTGTGTTTTGCAGTACAGAACAGTAGATTAAATTGCATGGAAGGTAGATGCTCATTAAAAAATTGGACAGTAAAATGTGGCAGCTGAGGCACAGATACACCCTGTTCTGCTACCCTGTAATGTGAGTGATGGCCAAGTTGGACAAACTGGGTTGTAACTCCTTTAACCATGGACATGAAAGATCTGTCAGAATACTGAGACTCTTACCTGTATTGTAAGAGAAGAGTTACATGAGAAATAATTGATTTCTATAAAAAGTTCGGAAAAGCTGGTAAAAGTCAATGAAAAACAATTAAGTATCATTGTTACATATGTCTTCAAGTCACTATATTTGATTTTTAAACACAGAAAAAAATGAAAAAAGACACTTCGCAGCTTTAGTGTTATCTAGTATCTGTTTAGTTGTCTACATGAGCTCAGCAAGCTCTTGCTCAGGCCCATGGTCACTTCCCAGGTGTTTAGCTGAAGTGCTTATGGTCAGACTCTTATTGTCCTAGGTTACCTCTCTTATCAGTGGCCAAAGACAGGTTTCCAGAGTAGAGGTTGTCTTTCCCTGTTGAACATTAGAGCTGGGAGAAAGAAGTGTGGGGAATTGGATTATGGTCTGCATTTATTTAACTAACATCTTATTGACAGATGAATTTGAGAATCTTGATTTGGGATTTTTTTTTTTTTTGTCCGGACTATTTTAAGTAAATGTTATTGGTGAGTATAGCAGAGTACATTGTACTCTGAGAGCATTGTACCAAAATCATGATTTTTCCATAGAAAAATAACAGGATAGAGTAGACAGAATATAAACCCACTGGTTTAAGACCTCACCGGAAGAAGGATCCCATTCACAGAAAGAAAACAATAGATTTGCAATTGAAAATCAACAAGCACTAGTGACTAGTGATCAAGGCCTGCCTTGTACTAATGACTGAAAGGCAAAAGATGAAGAAAACAGTTTCTAGTCATTCAGCCATACACACTTTGTTAACCTCAGAGAAACCAGGAATTCCAGACACAAACATTTGTAGGAATTTCTAGTGCAGTGTGTATATATTTTCAGTTCGTGCAGTCCTAGAAACATAGCAAAATGCAACTGGAACATCTGTTCCAGTGAGTTAAGCCTATTGGCTAAAGAGGAGGAAATAAAGCCTGCATTCAAGGAAAAAGAGTTTTTTTAATATTATCTTTTAGGAAAAACAAAAATTAAATGTAAAGTGATCTCTACACATAGAAGAACAGTGATGGGCAAAATTTATTATTTATTTTACAATAAAAACTTTCTTACTGGAAAGAGTATGACATTGGTTGAGTTCTGGCTATAGTCAAACCTAATTGGAAATAAATGTGTGGTTTTACAGGATATGGCCTATCATGCTGCCTTTTAGCTTGATGTTTTTTACTTTTGGGACACTGAACGGTTACCAGCAATGCGTCATGAGTAAATTTACTTTATTTGTACTGCTTACTATCATTTGTAGTGTGTCATTATTTGAAGTTTGGTGTAAGTCTCAATTGAAACATTAAACTTTTTATGAACTGGAAATCTTGGAAATCCTTCAGAGGAAGGCTTTTATTTATGATATTGTAGTCAGTGTTTCCATTATATCCCCCTGTTTTCAGGGATTTATAGCTTAGTTGTAAAATTTCATTCTGGACTGAAACTTGGCATATGGGACTGAACCCGAAGAATGATGTTTTAACCCAATTTGAAAATAAGTCTGGTCACACTTAAACAGCAGGATATAAAAAAATAAATGATTCTTTATAGATTCTTCTGTTATATTATTATTATGTTGCCTTGTGTTGTATCATTTAATATGATTCTGTATTAATATTCATGTTATATTTCAAACACCCTTTTCATCCCATACTTCTGCATCTTTGCTTCAAGAATAGAATGATTACTGTTATATTTATCCTCAAATTGTAAAAGGTCTGGGTGTTTCTGTAGTTCCCAAATAACAAGATTATTACTTCATAATTCACTAGTTTGATACCTAGTATAAAGAAGAAGGTTAGATAGACAGAGTGCAAACAGACATTAACAAAAAACAACCAGTCAACAAAAGAAAACTGAAAATCCCTGATAAGTAGAAAGAAAAAAAAATGGAAAGATCGAGGCTATATTAAGCAGCTTAGAGCCAATAGAGTTAAGGCATATTGATTTCTGTAGTAAATTGTATTGGAGATAGTGATACTGTAGAGTTCCATTTTTTTTCAAGTCCTACAGTTTTGTTTCTAGCTCTGACTGTTGGATTTCTGTGTCTCATTGGAACATTACTATAGTAATGATCAAGAAGACTATCATTACAAATTTGCTACTTTTGGAGTTATGTTTGGAAGCTTCATAGATTAGTAATTAAGTAAATCTGCTTCTTTAGTCTGTTCAAAGGTCAGCACAGTTTGAAAAAAAAAGTAGTTTTCAAACACTTTCACTAAATAGCTGTTCTTAATGAGATTTTTGTTTCAAAAAAAATCTCCTGTTTATACTAAGATTTAATTACAAAATTGACTCTCAGAACAAATAAGTGAATCTCTGGAACTATGTGATTCCTGTTTTTACTGAAATGGTTTATATAATGGCAATAAGACTCAAATAAGTCTCAGAGAACAGAAACACAGAAAAGCAATCTCAGACACATCCCTTTAGACTTCTATAATCTCTTTAGGGTGCTAGAAGGACTGTATTTTCTTATCACCTCTCTTTTTCTAACTGAAAGGAAATGAATGTGAACTAGTGTGCGAGCAGTTTTCAATCAGGCTGTTCATGACAGATGTAACTTCCTTCTTTTTTGGCCTTGCTATTCATAGGATGATACAGAGGACATAAAACATTAAAAACATGAAAAACCTTTTAATTATAAAGAAATGGAGGCATCATTGTTAATTCAACAAAGCCTAACAACATGTCTAAAGGAAAAAAAAAAACTTGCATTTTGAATTGTCATGCGGTGTTCAAAAAGAACAACTGAAAAGAACCAGAAAGGAAGAAAGAAGAGAATGATCCCTGAAGTGATGTTACAGATGGTATAATGAGATCCTGGAGGATGCTGCAGGACTGACTGATGTAGAATCTCCCATTTTATGTTGGGCTTTAGAGTCTGTGTGTGATGTTACACTGGTTGAAAATGAATGTTCCCTATTACTTTGTTTTCTTGCACATGTGGTATCTCCTCCCCACCTTGGCAATAAGGATCATAGACTATGCTGTCTTCTGGCTGAGCTACTTAAGACTGCTACATGCAGTTTAGCTTGCTTCGATGCAGGCTTCTACAGTGTAAATGTCCACATGTGAACTGGGTATCTAAGTTCTCATTACAGTCAATGGACATCTAGTTGAGATGGGCTGTGGAA
>JAUBNY010001077.1:885022-903419 GCA_032275445.1 Crypturellus soui
CTGGATAACCAGCCTAAATTATCCTGCCTAGTCTGCAGCTCCAGTTCTTGGAGGGACACAATCCTCCTGCAAACACGGCTATACCTGTCACCTCTGTGCACATCTTGCATACCAGAGGACTGAAGACTCAAATGTCTCATGCCTATGTGTGAGTGTCCATTGAGGAACAGAAAATTATTTAACTGACCAAAGGTAGTTGTACATTTGTGGGAAAGACGAATAGGTCTCTGAGATCCACCCCCAGTATTGAGTAGGGGAATGATTCCTTTGGATAAATACAAGTGTCTAGTTACTGCCTGTAAAACCCTGGGTCATCTGAAAAGAACTAGGGTAGTGCTGGGAATCTGCTTTAGGTAGGATGTGTCGGGGCCACAGAAACAAACGAAAATAGAATAAAATATCTCCTGGTTTTGTTTATGTGAATAAATCAAAATTATTTTTAAATGATTATTAGTTTAGTAAAACAAATAGATATGATGTATAAACTGCCTCAAAACTGAAAAGTATCTGATGCAAGAAATTATTTGTCAAAGAAAGTAGAGATTAATCTAGGAATTTGGGAAAGGACTGGTTAAAGAGGAAATTAAACACATAGTCCTGAGAAGGAAAATTGTTCTTTGGGGAATTTCCTAGAGAAGTTCAACAAAGATCACTCTCAAGACTGATCACATTTAATATTTTTATTGGCGCTTTCTGCTGATACAAATGTGTGATACAGAATTGGTAAGCATTGACAATACAGGATGAAGGCAGAACAGGTAGATCTACTAACCTGGAGAAGGAGGATTCTAAGAATTTCTGCTACACTCTTCAGGGATGTTAATAAAAATGCCTAAGAAGGGAAGACAGGATATGTTAATTAATCACAGAAGTGTGATACATAACTGAAAAAAGCATATGACATATAGAGTACATCAGAGGTGTTAAGAGTCACATGAATCTGATGAGACCTCTTTTGTATTATGTACATTTCCTCAATTCATTTGTTAAAAGCAGTATTAAACTGAAAAATGACGAAGAAGGGAAAATAGGAATCTGTCTTCTGAGAGGAAATTGAATGAGCATGATATTTAACTTAGCAAAATGAAGCCTGAGATGAGGATATGATTGCTGTCTCTAAATGTATTAGACAATTAACACCAGAAAGGGAAATAGCTTTGTTAAGGAACAATGTTGGCAGAAAAACTAAGTAAGTGGATGCAAAATGGCCAGGAATATGTTATGCCTGGAAATGAGGAGAAAGATTTAACCACTAGAGTAGTGGGGCTCCAAAATGGATTAGGGTGGTTAAAACAAACAAATCCCTTTTTAAATACAGCTTAATAAGTTTATGAGGGAGATTCTATGATATGGCTGTCTGCAACAGTAGGAAGACAAATTTGATGAGCTATGAGGCTCTTTTCTGTTTTAAGTAAATGGCATGATTTTCAAAATTTCTGAGTGCTTGCAGCTCCCATTGTTATGCCTCTCTTGATGTCCTTCATTTCCCTATGACACTCTCAGAAGCCAAAAATGGATTGTTGGCAGTATTTAGTAAATCATAGTATCGCATTATGGAAGAGTATATTCCAAGCCTATGAGAAAGTGAATTGGCAAGCACTTATATTATCACTGTGAGGTACTTCGTTAATTTAGAGTTACGGTTGCTAGCTTGCATATTCCACTAATGCAAGTCGTAAAAAGTAAGGAAACCATAATTTAAAATATTTCTATATCATCTAAACTCCATTAGTGTATTCCTTTTCTTGGTCTCAGTGGCTCAGTTTCACTCTCCCACACTGCAAGTCTCTACCCTGCACCTTAGGGAGGCAATGGACATCTTTATTTCCACTATGTTACAAATACATGCATTTTAGAGGTTGTCAGAGGTGCAGTGTGGCTTTCATGGATAACACAGTATATAATTTAGTATTTAGATACATGAACAAAAAGTCTGGTGTTTGACTGAAATAGAGTAATTTTGGTTAATAGTTGTCTTAAATTTGGGACTATCTTTTGTGTTCGCCTGGTGAAATCTGTAGATATACTTGTTCTATTATCCTTACGATGTAAGCCGAGACCCCATAATAATTGATCAGAATGACGGTTAGGATATAGAGCTTTCTTATGTCCATTCTTATGAGGTCATAAGGAATAGTGGAAACTGAGAAGAAAAGGAGCTAATGGAGAATGGCTGAAATCTCTATTTTTTTATATATTTTTCTGTTTGTGGGATATACAGTCTGGCAAGCTAATGCAAAATTAATGAAGTTCATGGGCTAGAATTCTACCCAGATTAATAATTATTTGTATTGATATGTATCATTTCCTCTTTGCTCCCTGGCTTTTTCTTGTCCTTTTTTTTTTTTTTTTTTTCCTTTCTCTGTACCTGTACTTTCAGGCACAAACAATACATCTTTAACCAGGTTTGTGATATCTAATCTACTCAAAATCACTATTCACCCTCTAATATTAGCTCTGATCAGCCAAACATATTTTATTATTAGTGGACAAAAGAAGAATGCGGGCTGAAAGTTTTCCACCCTGACTTAGTATAAAAGCTTGCGCAGGCCACTCCTCTGGACCTGCATAGACCTATCATCTACACTGAAATGAAGTTTTGATAGCTTCTACCTGGATTTAATACAAGATCAGCTAAGCTGGTGTTGGTATCTTTTGCTATATTTTAAGACTGCAATTTATAAAATGAGAAGCAGCAATGTGTCACTTGGGGAGTTTGGTGTCAAGGGCAGCTGAAGTGATACTTAGTCACTGCATAATGCCTATTCACACCTTCATTGATTTCCTATGTCCCCAGCTGTTGGGTGTTTGGGGCTTTGTCAGATTAAATCTATATTTTATGATCACCTTTAGTTTATTTATTTATTTATTTTTATGTTCTCCTTTCTGTCTGGCTCTTTCTTTATTATTACTTGCTAGATGAAATGGTAACACTAAATTAACTACTGTAAAACTATATATCTATATATACATATGCATTCTAAGTGCATCTGGCAGTCCTGCTAGCTCTAGTTTTGCTCCTATCGCTTCTTCTCTTCACTGGGTTAATTTCTAGGAGCACTCAGTTTCTGTCTGTCTGTCAGGCTCTTTCTACACAACCAAGTAAAGCAGCCTGTTGGCTAACCCCTAGACCAAGTGACACCAAATAGTTCTCATTCACCCTGCTGAGAGACCCTTTCGAAGGAGACTTCTCTTAAAGTTAGCTGTCCAAAACTGAGGCTGTGAGTGAGAATATTCTCAGGTCATATCTGTAGGAATAATCAGTAGTTCACATCTTGAGTCATTCCCTGGCCCTTTTGTGTTTAACAGTACAATTAAACCCTTCGGCAAATGACTATACTAGTAAATAATGTGAACAAGGACCATTCTCTGGACCTGGGTGTGTGGCATAGCACAATTTGTGTCCATGAAGCTAACCAGTCTTCTACCAGTCTCCATATATACTGACAGCTATGAACAATCTGTGGCTTAAACTATCCTTAAAATATGCCTGGGAATTGTCTGAGAGACTGGTATTAACACAGACCAAAACTGTGCCAGGGGATGTAATTAATAACAACAAAATTGTTGTGGGATAGTGCTAGAGTCCACGTCCGGGCCCTCTTCATTTTACTGTCATACGCAGTAAATAGTGTTATAGTCTGCTCTAGAGAAGGCTCTGCTGAGGGATGTCCATTCTATCCAGTTCTCCCAAGTTTGGTCTCTTTTGCCATATCTCTAGTGGTGAGAGAGTGGTGACTCTCTCTCCTTCTCTTGGTTCTTAGTACAAGACTCATTTTGCTTCATATCTGTCTTTTGAAGTATAAAGCCACTATAAAGGTTTCTGTCACCCCATTGAAACTATTTCTCTGTTACTGTTCTCTATGTCTAGCATAAGTTTTCTAGCTCTCTTCCTAACTACACCGCCTCCAGTGTGCTCCTTTCTCTGCTTTCACCCCCATCTGCCTCCTTTTTCTTAGTTGTTTTCCCCTAGCTTTCTTAGTTTTACACTGATTTGGTGGCTCATTAGATCTGTCTCCTCTTTGCTTTGCTTGCCTTGCTTTCTTCTTTTGCCTTGCTTTCAGTCCCACAAAAAATCCCAGTCCTTTTCTTTCCATTTTACACAACCCCATGTCCCATTCCAGGCTCTTTCCCCTGGCTTATGTTCTCTGGATGTCCACGAAGAAAACCAGTCTGCTCTTGCTCCTAGCATCCAAGTTACCAGTACCAAGGTTTTCCAGTGTCACTTCCAGTGGCCACAACTAAGATGAAGGGAAGAAAAAGTTATAGCAAAAACTTGAGCCTGCCAGCATAGTTCTGGTTTGTTCCTTGCATCTTGGTGAAAGCAGATGCACAATCTGGGGAGCATATAGTGAAGAACTGCATCGCACAATTTTCTCACAACTGGATGACTGAATTTAGGTTCCACTTGAAGTTGTCAAAATGCCCTGTAAATCCCTTTTCCTAATGTTTTCTATAGTCCAGCCTGAGTCTTCTAGAATCACCTGAAGACTAGAGAACAACAAGAAAAGGAACTTCAGCAGAAAATGGAAAAAAAAGAATCTGAGTGCACAAGTCCCCAGTGAATATGATAAAAGCAGGGATTTTATTATTATTATTATTTTAAGATTTAATATTTGGCTGCATTTCTGCACATACATACATCACGGATAAAAAGGTAACATGTTCCTCTCTTCCTCCCTATCATCCCAAACTTGAAATCTCTGCTTTATGCTTAAAAGCACTTCAACTTCTTCAGGAAAAGGTTGCCAGTATTTTTTTAACATTGCTGAACAACAGATTTTCTTTAACCTCCTTCTCAGAAACAGCTGTACCATATTGGATGAAACTTCCTGAAATATTTCTGCTTGAGGCAGACACCTGGCATGGAAAATTTCAGCCCAAACAGTTAAGTTTTGGCAAAGTGATATGCAGCTGAAAACAAGCCTTATAATGGGAAGTGTTGGGCAATTTTAATAACAGCAAAATTACCAGCCTCACCCCAACACCAATCCTGACTGAGGTGCCAAGTTCTATGATAAAACGCTTTGTTTAAATGAATGATGTCCTTACATATCAAAAGACCAAAAATAACTTGGAACATAGTCTCCTTCCAGATACAACAAGCATTTCCGACTTACGCCTTACTGATGTAAAGAGGACAAAATAGATTAATAACAAAACATAAGATGTAATCATTCATGTCTGTTAAAGACAAAAAGAGTGAAGTGTACTGGCAAATCATATAATACCTTGTTCTTTAGATCATATGTATTTGAGTCATGCAAAAGTCAGATGGTTTATTTTCTCCAAACACAACCCAACTGCTAGTTGGAAAGAACTTAGACATTTAGATGGCAAATGTAACTCCTGAAGACAATACAATAATTTATTAATCTTTCAGCAAGTCACCCAAAATATTTAACAACTGCTTTTTCATTCAACTTCTGCTTCCAGTACAAGAACTTCATTTCCTCCTCCATTTGTCCTTCCCTCTCTAAAACATAGCCCTGTCATGATAGATATGTTGTCCTTTAACCAAATTAAATCCATAAATACTAGGATGTTTAATAAAACTTGATCTCTTTCCTCTACACACAAATACAGGATCTTTTTTAACAGTGTTTTTCATACAAACTGCGGTATGTCTAGGACTTTACCAATTTAAGTGATATACATTTAGCTGGGGAGAGAGAAGTGAAGAAAGTTGACATTAATGTAACAATGATGTTTGCATTTTGATTTTTGGGGGGACATATACAGATAGTTGAAATTCTGTTTAGTGTGGGACTTTGTTATATTTAAGACACCTAAATAAATAATTCATATTGACTTCTCATAAGTTTTATGTAAACATTAGAAACACCTGAAGAACAGCATCTTTTTTTCTGAAGGAAGAAACAAAACTTCTAAATATGGCCTAGCTCTGAGACAGAAAATGTAAACAGGGTGCCAAATGACTCACAGATATATCACAAAGAGTTTACCCTTTACCTAAGTCACAGAAGAAGCTTCATCCATTAGGTAGAATTATACTTTCTTCATTGACACAACACTAAGTTCAGGTAGGACTGCAAGCATCGAAAAAGACAAGAAATAAGACATAGCTTGGCACTGTAGCGTGGTGTAAGGAAGAATGGAGAAGTTGGCTCTTGGGTTAGTATTGCACTGGCATCTGGCTTATCTATTTTTCTATAGGATGAAATGAACCGACTGCACCGGACTGCACTTTTCTTCAGTATATAAAATGGGGCTTGGAGCATACTAGAACAATTCTGAAGTGCATTTATCCCTTGAAAAGGGATAATACTTTTATTTTAGGGAAAAATACTATATTTTAGGGAAAAAAGTATTTATGTTAGCTCTTTCCTTATCAGCATGTGGCAGCTATATTATTTCACTAGAAAAGTACACAGAATTAAAAATACTATAGAAATTATGTCTGAGTCAGAACGAAAAACTCATTAATAGAAGGTATATGTATGTGTAATTACACATGTGTAATTGTGTAATTAAGAGCACGACAGTGCTTCTGATCTTTTTGACACACTCTCACTGCCAACTTTTAAAAGACCTTGTATAAAATCTTACACAACTAGAGAAGTGTGGTTAATGGAGAAAATATAGTTTGCAAGAGCACTGTCTCATAGGAAAGAGAACCCATCCCAGATACATGCCACTGGAAAGAGAGAAGCACTTGGAATTAGTAAATATATTTGCCCAGAAACTATACAGTGAGAGTGCGGAAGAACTTCTTTTTTTGCTAAAGGTTGGACAGGTCTTTGAAAAATGAACTGTAGGACATACATAGCCCTCAATAGCCTACAAAAGGAGCACAGGAGCTTGTTTTAGGTGTTCTGTCAGAGTATTTGTTAGAATAAGCAGGAGGAAGTGTCCTCCCCATTGCTGGTATTTACAGGCAGCACTGCACAATATCCTGAGAAAACCAGGTTGGACACCTAGAGACTTATGAGGATGTTTTTACAGATCTTTTACAATTCTCATGATACATGTTAAATTCAGACAGCATAGACTGATTCCATCCTTCAAGCCAACAGATTTGGTAAAAGTGTAAAACAGCTGTCTCAAATGGCATGCCCACAATATGCAACTCTGCAAATGTGACTTGGGGCCTCATTACTGTGTCTCCACTTTTGACATTTATAGTTAAATGATGTAGTCGATTCCTGCAAGAGACACTACAATTTCTCTAATTAAAGAAGAAAAAATATCTTCTTTTTCCTTCCCAGATTGTTCCCATTTACTGCAAATAAGCATGAGTTCCTGCCTGGAAGCACTATCTGCAAACTGCAGTCAGATGTAAGAGAAGCCTAATCAAGCTTGGGAACCAGGCCTTAATTAGACTACTTGGAAAACAGAGCAGAAGAGCAAATGAAAATTATTAACCATCACTCATGATTCCTGTTTCTAATTTTAAAGAGGAAATCATGCATTAATCAAACTCTAGCCCTAAGCTCAGAGGCACGTTTTAGAAATATCCTGAAACAACAAGAGGAAATCTTTTCAGTGTTTAGAGAAAACAACCCTCGATCAGCTAGTATGTGTAGCACAAGATATTTTGACATGAAATAAGCTATGTTGCAGTATGCTTAGCTTTTGCTGGATCCAAGAAAAACAAAACCAGTACCAACTAAAATGCAGGCACATGACAACAATTGGGGTTAAGCCTGGGTTTAGTTAAAGGAAAACAGAAATGTACAGTATGTTGTTTTCAGAGAATAAAGGAAGGACATGGAAGGATAGAAATAAGAAGAACAATGCAATAATGTTAACTATTATTGTGTGCTTTTGGTCATCATCTTGTTGTACAAAAAAAATCTGATAAAAATAACTTTACAAACAGGAGCAAGTCTCTATGTATTAACTAAAGATTACTTGATCTCTGTGAGTCTTTACATAGTAGAATTTATCAAAATTTACTGCATGGTTTCTGATATATGTGGACTATAAAGATAATTTGCCATTTTTTGGCAAACTAATATGAGTGTCCTGGCTGTGATTCAGATAAGCTAATGTTTTCTGGTGGAGTCAGATTGAAATCTAATTTTCTTGGAACTCTCAAGGAAGAGGAGAGAAAATGAGCTTTTGCCCTATATTAAACATTGCATCCATTCTTGTGGAAACATCACATTACAAAGAATGCTCACTTTTCGAATATATACATCCAAATTTCTTTCTTTGAATAACAAAGAACACTTTCTAGAGTGAACAAGACTCTTCCACTTAGTTCTCCAAGTGGTCTGCAATAGTCAGAAGTTAAATACCTAAAGATGTTAAGATGGCATATATGCTTGTGTTGGTATCATGACTTATACACCCCTCTATTTATTTCTGAGAATAAATGCTAAAATAATGAACAAAACAAAAATTACTTTTTTAAAAAATCTACTACTCAATATACCTTTTGTTAATAGAGTTAAACAGTGGAGATCAGAATCAAAGCTGGTAACACAACAAAGCATTATGGCCTTGAGGAAAGGGGAAGAAGTTATGAAGTCCTGAATTTTAATGATGACTTTGCCATGAGTTATTCTAAAATCTTCACTGCTCAGTCCTATAAAGACAACTGTCTAAACAAAAGAGGGTTTTGTGGCATCTCCCGGTGTGGTATAATACAGAATGAATCTTTCTGTTTTTAACTGAAAAGTTACTCTTCTTTGAGGACACTAGCTTTCTCAGTCACCTTGGCTGAAACTTCCATTATTTCTTTCTGATTGAGAGTGCACAGACCACTTGGGTACTACTCTGGCTGCAAGAATTCAGTTGCAATACTAAATTCAGCATAATTCTGTGAGTGACTAAAGACAAGATAGAGCATGCCTAGTCTAAAAACTAGTGCAGTTGCCTTGGAGCTGAAAGATATAAATTTAAATCCGCTTAGGCTGAACCTAGATTTCCCATATGCTGTAAGTGCTGAAAAACAAAATACCATTGTGCAAAAAGGTAGTTGATAGGATTATTCTGTTTTGTAACAAAGTGGTTGAGACTTTTCTCCTTCATGTGAAATTCCAATTTGCCTGTATGCCTATTCTCACAGCACTTGAATTTGGTTGTGTCTCTGCTTAGGTTATGTTCAGAAGACTCAGGTAGTGGGAAGGAGCCTTGTGATTCGGCACACTTCTTATAACTTTAAGGTCAGTGAACACAGTTATGCCTAGCTTTAAAGCAATTTAACACAATCCTAAGTTCTACAGTATCTTTTTCATAACCGTAGTACTTTCATTTTACCTGAATTTGGTAAGATGACCTGCCTCAGTGGTTTTGCTGTGGCTACTTAATTTTCACTTTTTCCACATACTTTTCACAGTTAGCTTTCTGCTTCAAGTTTTCAGTTATATCACCGCAGTGTAGACTTTGGCTCAAAGTAATGATGGTACTACAATAGCAGAATCTGACGATTCCTGCCTGTTTTCATATTTATGAGTGTGCCAAGTTTTCCTTTCAGGTTAATCTACTGTTCTGTGGTTTGCTGTTATGTGATTTCTTATAATAATTATTTTTCCCTGCTTTCTTATTCTATATCTGCAGTTATTCATCAGGGCTTTAGAGCTCTCAACGCTCACAATCCAGAAGTGGAAATGCGCCTGTCACTGTTCATTCAATATTTTCGTACCAATATTAACAACATGGTAGAAATCTAAATTTGATTTGATTTTGTGTGAATCTCAGCACCACTTAACCACTTACAGGGTAAATCTAGTTACTGTTAGCACACTTTGATTAAGTTATATACTTATGCGTCACAACAGTGTTTCACAATTTTTTCCTTTCTTCTGTTTGCATCTTCTATGTCTTTGTCATCCTTTTTAGTCTTTATGGATCTGCCGTTCTTATTGTAATTATGTGCATTTGGGTAGCAATCACAAAGTTCTAGGTGCTTTCCAAATATTAAAAAAGAATGGAAAAGGAAAGGAAAAAAAAAAAACAAGTGCGCTGTTTCTTGGCTATTGTAATCATGTCCTTGCAGGTCTATCTCAATGTACTCTCTATGTGAAATCTGCCCACAAACACGTGGCTTGCTTGATTTATAGCTACTTGTGTTTTTCCAACTGACTTGACTGCTGAAGAACTCCAATGACTGCTCTGTTTGTGTATTTTAGCCAAGGCTGGCTCTAGCACTTGGGACTCTCTACACTGGAACAACTTATTCATAAGATTTGATTTTCCTTTACATCCATCTGCAAATTTTTGTTCTCTCCATTTTTTTTCTTGTGCTTGCTAATTCCAAATGCTATTTCTGTTTGTTGTTCTCCTGTTTGGTAGTCTTCCCCTTATAGATTCTCCTGATTGAATAATGTGTCATTCCAAAACAAAGCAGAAAAATGTTTAAATGGTTCACTTATTCTTCTGAATTTCTGTTAATGTTCTCATTTGATATGACTGTTGTGTTATTATGTAGGCTCAGCTGCAATTTTAAGCACTAAAAACATTTTATTTTTTAATTTCCTAGCAATGCCAGACGCTAGTAGATAGTTAGCAAGAGAAGCGTGTGTTTCTGCTCTTAATCTGGAGCTCTTGGAACTCCATGCAAAGTGCTTGTGAAACAGGCATATGTTCCACAAATAAGGCTTAGTTCCTCACATATCCTAAGAAATTATCGCTTATCCTTGTGATCGCTATGCCAGACTTCTCTTGCTTTGGGTCTTCAAAACAGTCATCTCTTTCAGGCTACATTCACACTTCTTTTCAGTTGAATGCTTTGATGGGGTTGAGATGGAGTCTTGATCTGGCAATCATCCAGGTTGCCTTTTGGATTAGAAAGTGCTTTTGATCTTGTCTAGGCTGTGAGAAGAGTTTTCCTTCAGAAGGAAACTGGGAAGTGAAGATCATGAATACCCACACCTATCCCCAGTGTGGAGTCTTGCTAGAGCTACAATGTGCAGTCTAGTTTGGGGACTGGCGAATGTTCCTGGCTAATCATGATTTAGATGCTAGCAATAGTCACTAGTATAGGTATGAAGAGCAGTGCTTGACTATAAACTATAGTTTATATATGAAACTATACAGGATGAGTTTTGGATGGTGCTGGTTAGATTTTTCTTCCGGAGAAATAGGAAGTTATATTTTGGAACAAAGAAATGTATAACTAAGTCTTGTGAGGTGCAAAATGTTTAAGGAACTTGTATCAGCACTATAGGGGCATACATTATTATCAAAAGTTGTGTTGTATTTGGGATCATAAGGCAAGGAGGAAAGAATCCTTATTTTTTTGTCCTTATTAAACTATGGCCTATAATGCTCTTTTCTAAAATTTGAGTTGGATATTAAGCTGTAACTAGCCAAAGTTAACAATAACTTAGCCAAGTCATCAAAGATGGCTTGAGCTTTGTCCCTAGGCAACGTCAATGGCTTACATTCAAATTACTCTGCACTAGCCCCTCCTTGTAGAAGATTTGTCTCAGAGGGAGCTACTTGTAATGGTCCAAAACTAAGGGAGAACAAGTTATTCATTAAGTACTGTGGACAGCTAGGAGTTCAGCATTTGGGTTATATCTCTAGTCTGATTTTAGTTAGCAATAGAGACATCACTGTAGAGATCTGTCTTTTTCCTCCACATCTGCCATGATTTCAAGATGAGTTTAGGTCTGCTGTATGCAAAACAGGAAGCTGATCTGTGCAGAATGCATGAGAGAGGCAGAGTCTGAAATTTTTACACATTCATTAGCAAAAACCTCAAGAGCTGAAATTTGGAGTGTCAAACCTGAGATCTGTCAGGGTTGGCTTCACTGTTGTATTGCAAATTTTCTGCCTGACCTAGGGCAAATCAGCTTCTGTGAAAAGTTTCTTCATCAGAACAGTGGTTATTGCAGAACTTCCATATCAGATAGTGGTATGAGGTTCTGTCATGCTTTGGGAATGAGAGACCCATAAATTTTTAGACAGTGACATATCAATGTTAGAACCTCTTGCAAAACCTAGATCTCCAGAGCTGATTCAGAGTATCATCTTTGCAGTGCAACAGGCAGGACTACTTCACAGTATAGATCCAAGCTGATTCTTAGAAGGAGGATTTAGGCAATGAGGAGATGACCGAACTAAAAGAAATGGAAGTACTTCAGCTGTCTTTTCTGTTTTTTCTTTTTTTTTTTTTGGAATGAGAGAAACTATGGTCTTCAAGCATGTTTCTTTTCCTATCTATCTGCCAAGGATATAGTTCCATCTTATTTTGCATTTAACTTCCACTTGTAAATCATTGTAAAAAAAGACAAAAATCAGCAGATAGAAATCAGTAGATAGCAAAATGTATAATAATATAATCCAGATCCTAGATATAAAATGAATGGAAGAATTGATGAAATGAAGTTTCCAGCATTCTTTCTCATAATTTGCACACAGCAGAAGAAAAATTTCCATTCCCTCCCTTCTCTTCCACTCATTAGGATTTTTCCTATGCCTCTAAACAGTCTTTGACACAACTGAAGCTTCAGCTGATGATGGTCTTTGCAACATAGTCAGTAGAGTGAGTTAGAGAATTGCCTTGCATACGTCAAGCTCCATTCCTGGTGCAGGCTGCTCTGCTGCAAGGCTGCTAGTTCTGTTTCAGTGATATTACTGACAGCATAGTTGTTAGGTAGACTGGCTTTGATCTCACTTTTATGTTGTTTTGCCATAATACAAGTCTACTTTATTGGACCAATTAAAATTACAGTCCACTCTTGTTATCTCTGTAGGGTAGAGCAGAGATATAGCAACCTTAAGTTAAGCATTTTCACTTATAGTGGTTTTAAAAATTCTTGTTTTAATGTACCAAACCCAAATTTATAAAGTGCAATTTACTAATGACCTTGCCTGTCATTTGTGTAAGAAATGTTTTAAAGCCAAGGATTAAAAAGGTATTAGTCAGATTTATGTCATGTTGTATTAAGCTGTGTTTGCAACATTGGTTATAAATGTATTTTAGTTGGTCAAATTTCAGTAAAATTCTACTTTCTTTTCTATTCTAGGATCTCTTATGATGTTTTGTGGTTTTGATCTTTGCAGTCTAGTTAGAAAGGACCAAATTTCCATATACGACATTTAGAAAAGATTGATGTGAAGATAATCTTAGAGGTGATTTCATAAATGTCTTTAGGGCATAAAATGAGTAATATTGCCAGAATATGCCAGAATTCTAATACTCCTTGATAGTCAATCAACTGCATAATAGTAATTATGTAAGGGTAATTATTATTATTATTAATAATAATAATAATGATATTTTCAACCAGATCAGCTCATATTGTTCCACTAGGGATATGACTGAACAGTTCCCTCCTTCTGGACACGGCAGAATTTCAGTTGGGCACAAGCTGCCTGTGAAACAGCAGACCTTCAGATTTCTTCTTGAATATGAGCATCAATTCTGACAAAATTCTCATTGAGAGTCCTGATTTCTAATTTCACACTTAAAGTGTGAATGTAATTATCTGTCCTGGCATACCAATGTTATATAAATTATGTGTATTCTTTTATTATTGCCCCCATAATTTTAAAGTTCAGTCTAGAGAGGAGGAAGCTGCTCAGTCAAGGACATGTAACACAAAAGGGCTGTGTTCATTAAAAGCAGTGGCTTAACTGCCTTGTGACTTTTCATACCTTTTAATTCCCCGCAGGAATCAATTTTGTTTCATAATGTGTCACTCATCAATATGTATGAGCATAAACTCCAAATACTGTCTCTTGTTTGCCTGTCTCTAAGCATTATTTAGGGTCTTATTATCAACAGTTTATTCTTTCACCTTGTTAAAAGGTGTATAGTTTTGACCAGGGCAGGTCTCATGTACAGGTATTGGCACAGGTCAGGGGTCATTCCCAGTTGTTAGTCCAGTTGTAGCCACAATATTTCCACACCTCAGGTCTAGATAGCATTTCCAAGCACATGTAATTATGGATATACCTGTGGGAGCTGACCAAATAATTTTGTTACAGCCTGTTAGGTGACTCTGCTCTAGATTTATATCAGACGTGTGGTTTTAGGTCTTATGAAGCTGTGTGTTTGTGGGAATAGCAAACTGACTGAAGGAGGGATTTGTACATAAGAAGCTTATGAAAGGTTATTCTTATCTGGAAGGATTGCTTTATGTAAGAGAGGGCTACAGAAAGCTAGATAAGTCATTTCTGAAGGATTTATTTTGTATTATTTCTCTGAGATACTCAAAAGAAACAAAGATGTAAAGATGTACGACTTTTTCATTGTCTTCAATAAGTCTGTTTACTAAAATAAAGAACGGAGATTTTTCTTTTCTAACACTAAAGGAACTAAAGGAATGGCTAAGCTAACTAACACCAGAGGAACTACTCAGCAGATTTGGTCCACAAATACGTGATACACTTGCTGCACAGTAAAAATTTTAAACACTATGTATTTATTGCAGCAACAGAAACTAAAATAGACTATACATGTATTTTAAGAACAAGAGACACTTTGAAAGAAATGTCACTTTTATATGTGTTTCTATAACTTTTGCAGTCTTTTTTAATCAGTGAATGTGGCTATGGTCCTTTGACTTAACCACTTATGCTATTCTCCCTTGTTTGCTCTGACAGAGCAGGCTTGCTGATGTTCAGTTGGCTAGGAAATAGTGAGGAAAGATGATAACCTGTGCCAGATGATAACCTCTGCTGCAAGGCTGTTATGGTCAGCTGGAGCAGACCAGAAACTCCTGTCGAAAGGATCTTCTTTGTATGCTTGGTTGTAAACTTTGAATTTAAAATATCAAGTGCCAATATACTAACTCCTCTAATGTTTTGTAGAAGAAACAGTTACTCCCTTTCCAGCTATTTTTCAGAGAAGCTAAACTTATGTGAAATTTCCAGAAAGCAAAAATGTACTGCTGCTAAAAACAGAGGTTACCTAATATTTACTTACATGCATTTTAGGCCTGTACATTTTTTTGCATTTCACTTCTCACAAGCCTTCAAAACACATGACAGTTTGGCAGAAAATGAACAGTTACAAAAGTTCTTTTTTTGTGTGTACAAGGAAGAGGAAGGCTGTTTCAATGTATTTTAAAAGGACTTAAGTAGTTTATGTCTCTATAGTATAATTTTTATTTGCCAGAGACAAAAACTATAATTTCAGAACAACTAATTTAATCTGTTTGTCATGCTAAATCTTTGCTCTAATTCAGGTTAAACTTTTGCTTTTGTTATGGAAAACATCTCTCAGGAAATTGGCACTAATTAGCTGCATGTACCAAGGGCACCAAGAGCATGAATATCTGTTCATTTTCTTCTGTGAAGAAGAAAGCATAGCTGAAAAGGCAGAAAAGGGGTTTTGCAATAAAATATCTTATGCAGATCATGATTTATATGTGTGTTCCATGATAATCAAATACACTTGTTCCCATTTCCTTTTCCTTTAAACATTACTGTGACGGTATTCCCTCTTTCTTATTAAGTCTTATATGAAAATACAGTCTATAAACAATTTAGATTCCATGTTACAGTTCAAAGAATTCTGTTTTAAAAAGTTTGGGAGAAGAAGAAGTATTTTTCATCGTACATACTAGTGCAATGTGTATATGCCTATTGAATGATATCTCAAAAAGGAGTCTGACCCACCTTTAGTCATCTCGTTTTTCATTTTGGAGTAAACACCTCAAGGAGGATGTGGTGATGAATAAAGAGCTTGATAAAGTCATGGACGTTCTGGCTAATTCACAGTATGCTCTTTGTAGGTAGTAAGATTTTGCCACTAAACTATTAAAAGGGTATCCTAACATGATCATTTCTGAGATTCCTATTTTTATCCAATTGGGTCTATGTTCCAGTAATAAGGAAATGAAATGAACAGCAGAGATTCAAATAAAAAAGAAATAATAGAGACATAACAATACATGACTTACATCATCAATCATGTCACTTGCAAAGTTGGTTGATATGGTAAAAAGTAGCTAAGTAACAAGAATTCATTTGCAAGCTGATTGTGTTAATGTGGATTCTATATTACGGAACAATGTTGCCTGGAAGTAGAAGGAGTCACCGTAGACTTTGGTTGAATATCAACAATAAGATTAAGTAACAGTGATAAAAATGCTGTTTAGAGAACCAGACCATCTTCCAAGGTTGTGAAATACTTCTGTAGTTCAACAGCTGGGAAATATCTCAATTTCTTTCCACACTATTTATATCATCTGCTGTGGGAAGAGGATTTCATTAATTTTCTTGGTCACTGGAAGCTTTTCAGAGAGTACAAGGTGATCTTGATTTTCTCAAGGAGGCAGTGATATCAGGATACTAGTGAATTTATCTGTAAGTCATAAAAGTTACTACTTTCTAAACTCAGGAGTCAATGCACACATATAACCTATGGCTAAATAAAATTCAATTTTAAATATAATAAATGAAATGTATCCATGAAACACAACAAAATCTCCAAGAACAAAATAAAAGCTTTTTATATGCTGGTGTAGAGTTTTAATGAGTGAATTTTCTGTTGCCATACATGGAGTCAGAGTTTCTGAAGTCAATATTCAGCTCTTTACTGCAGTTACCCTTCCTAGGAACAGAAAAGTCAAAGTAAGTCAGAATATTTTTTGGAGGGAAAAAGTTCTATTGAGTAACTGATTTTGAAGTGCTAGTACTCCTTTACAGATGGAGAGTAAAGAGGATTGAAGTAGAAAAGTCAAGTCAAAAGCTTCAGTTTGCAAGGTAAGTTAGAGCGGTAACAAACATTGCAAGGCAAAATTTTCCTTCTGTGTATGCGCTTACTTTTCTAGATAACACTTCTTTCAAAATGAAATTCATCTTACTGTAGAGATTTCAGAATGTTAGATAGATTTTTATTGATATAATAAACATAGCTTCATGATTCTAGTTTTACTATATCCGAGTTTTTGAAATGCAGTGTTGTCATTTTGGATTTCTTGTGCCATAGTATGTATCATGCTGTTTTGTTGTCATTAAGCCACTATACAAATTAAAAAAAAAAAAAATCAATTCATAGAATTCTAAGCTCAGGCACCAAAATATTGAGAAATAGGCAATTTGCTTTAAATCAAGATTATATATGATGGCATACTCATTGTCCAAAGTTAAAATAGAAAGGCAAAATAAATGGTAGGTTTTCTTTCTCCATCTTTTATATATTCCATCAGAATTACATTGAAATCTAACAAGCTTGACTGTGGATTTCTATGGTTTGTGGATCAATTGCTATATTCAGGCTTGGTAAGGTATCTGGAAAAATATAATACACAACATTAATAAATTTTCTAAAAAAATTCTCATTTGAAAGAAAATGTAGAATCATAGAATAATTATGGCTGGAAAAGACTTTCAAGATCATCGAGTCCAAACCTTCAACACCAAGCTCGTTAAACTATGTCCTTAAGCGCCGCATCTACATGTCTCTTGAACATTGCCAGGGATGGTGACTCCACCTCCCTGCTCCCTGGGCAGCCTGTTCCAATGCTGTGCAGAAGTTTTTCCTAATATCTAACCTGAACCTCTCCTGGTACAACTTGTGGCCATTTCCTCCTGAGCTATCAGTATTTATAGCAATAAGGTCATCCCTTAGCTTCCTCTTCTGCAGACTGAATAACCCCAGCTCCCTCAGCTGTTCCTCATAAGCTCCAGACTCTTCACCAGCTTTGTTGGTGAACACACTCCGGGGGACCTCAATGTCTTTCTTGTAATGAGGGCGCAAAACTGAACGCAGTATTCAAGGTGCAGCCTCCTCAGCACAAAGTACAGGGACGTGATCTTTTCCCTAGTCCTGCTAGCTACACTGTTTCTGATGCAAGTCAGGAGGCTGTTGGCCTTCTTGGCTGCCTAAGCACACTGCTGGCTCATGTTGTGCTGGCCGTGAACCAACACCCCTAGATCCTTTTCTAACACACAGTTCTCCAGCCACTTTGCCCCAAGCCTGTAGCCCTGTATGGGGTGGTTGTGATCGAAGTGCAGGACTTGGCATTTGGCCTTGTTGAGGCTCATATCGTTGGTATCAGCTCATTGATCCAGCCTGTTTATATTCCTCTGCAGAGCCTTCCTACCCTCAAGCAGATCAACTCTTCCTCACAGAAAACAAGAAGAAATGCTATGATATTCCTTGCCACAACTCAGACACACCACAGAGTTCTTGACTGAGTCAAGCAATACTGTAATAGAAAAAAAGATATTTGGAATTTGTTTCATATTGTTTCGTATTTCTGATACGATTTCTCTAGGGCCGATGCTTGATCAAGTACCTGAGGGGTGAATGTAGGGAGGACAAAGCCAGGCTATTCTCCATGGTGGCTGGTGGCAGGACAGGGGTAAT
This sequence comes from Crypturellus soui, assembly GCA_032275445.1. Lineage (NCBI taxonomy): Eukaryota > Metazoa > Chordata > Aves > Tinamiformes > Tinamidae > Crypturellus > Crypturellus soui. The sequence goes on from JAUBNY010001077.1 coordinate 903,264, forward strand.
GAGTGCAAGTTGAAACATAGGAAGTTTAATCTCCACATGAGGAAGAACTTCTTTCCCGTGAGGGTGACAGAGCCCTGGAACAGGCTGCCTAGAGAGGCTGTGGAGTCTCCTTCTCTGGAGATCTTCCAAACCTGCCTGGATGCCACCCTGTGCCAC
>JAUBNY010001077.1:904195-925376 GCA_032275445.1 Crypturellus soui
CTCCTTCTCTGGAGATCTTCCAAACCTGCCTGGATGCCACCCTGTGCCACATGCTCTAGGTGTCCCTGCTGGAGCAGGGGGTTTGGACAAGATGATCTCTAGAGGTCCCTTCCAAACCTTAAGCATTCTGTGATTCTGTGATCAAATGGAGAAACTCGTAAAATTTCCTTGACACTCCAACTCAGCTGACGTGACCGAGCAGTCAGGCTGCGGAGTGCACAAGGCCAGGCACAGCTCTGCCTCAGTCTTTAGCTACAATTTCTCAAGAGTGCCATAAGGACAGCAATACATTATTGTATGTGTGACAGATTTCTTTCTTTCTTCCCTTTCTCCTGTCATGGAATGAGAGAGATGGCTGAAAATGAAAGAAAATTGGAAATCAAATTGAAATATATAGAACCAGGACAGCACAGCAAATTTCTGTGAACGGAGTACTATTTAATTAGATATGGTTAACAAAAAGGGAAGTCTTCAAAATAGCTGGGAAGTCCCAAGATGATTCTTGCAGTAATGGAGAGTAAACCTCTCTAAATCTGCAGTTAGCTGCTTTCTATTTAATTTGTTTCTATAGGTTATATCCATAAAATGAGACATATGGAGCTTGAGAAGGTTATCGGCCTTGGGTACAGATTTAGTGTCTGTTGCACCATATTTGCTATAATAACATCTGTGATTCTCCCAGCAAGCTGGAATACTCAGAGGTAGTAAGATTCATTGAAGATACCCTGTTTAAAATAACAATTGTTGCAATTTTTTATTGCGGTAGTGATGAGGAGCTCCTATTGGAGTTGAGATCGGTGCATATAGCAACCTGGTTTAGCTCAGACCACTAAGGTTTCCTTGCCATCATTGTGATGAGGTGTGAAGAGATATTAACTGAGGATTGAGATTGTTTGTGTGCAAACATAACAATGTGACAATTGACAGTGAAATAATTATTTATAAAATCATTATGTGAAGAGGGAAATGTGATAGTAGAAGCAGAAATGTAACAAAAGAAAACCAGAGCGAGTAGCAAAATTTCCAATGACTGTAGAGGATTTTGAAACAAACCCAATACACAAAGACTACACCTGTATTATTCAGTTGAGCAATGGCAGGCAACTTAACACAAGAACTGGATTGTCTATATAGTTAAACTATTAGAATGTTCAGTAAAATGGCTTTGGCTGTGGTCAGCTCTTTTTCTTCCATAAAACTTCTGGGTATGATTTGCATATCAGCATGATCAGTGACTGGTCACAATCAGAAATTTGAATGCAACCGCTCTGTTTTGAAGGGCAAGAGACTTTAATAGTACGGATGTGGAATGGTCTGTTCCAGTTGGCCCCAGTGCCAGAGAACAATTCTAAGCATGTTTGATTTACGGATACAGACGTAGCTGCAGACAGTCAAGCGGGAGAGGTTCTGCAAAGCAAAAGGCAGAAAGAAGATAGAGCAAACTGCTAAGAAACAAAATGTAAGGTAAATACAGTTCAAAAGCAGAGCTTCTTTGACCCATCTACGGTAAGCTGTAAGGGAAAATTTACTAGGTTTCCCCTGGATCTCTTCTGTAATCCCAATTTTTTAGCATGTGAATCAAATTCTAGGATTGTTGGTTTCTCTTCTCAACTCAGAAATATGGTGAGAGAAGATGTAATGTTTAAGGTGAGAGGAAATGCATAAAGTCTGCAAGCCACAGTTAAATTTTAGCTTTGAAGAATTTTCTTTTTGTAGCTTGTACTTAAACTATATATTACAAAGACTTTCATAGAATAGGAAATAATTCTCCCAACATGATGACAAGATGACTAAGTGTTAGATGAGATGATGAGAGAGATAGATATCTCAGTTATACTGGAAACTGCTCTTCTTGGAAAAAAAAGAAAAAAGAAATAAAGAACTGTATATGCTATTCCTTCCCTCATCAAAAATGAAAAATATATGCAGATACTTTATATTGTAGACCTTATTCATCTCTTTCCTACTTTCATCATACTACTGGCTTTTTAAGTACTTCATAAGAAAATGTGACTTCTCTTAATCACTTTCCTGTTTTTTTCTTTCTTTTTGTTTAATTCAGTTTCTCAAGTACTTAGTGATGGAGCTGCAGAAACACTTCCTCAAAGTCAGACAAACAGGAAGAAGCATTCCAAAGGTGCTGCCTGCTTTCTATGCAATTGGAATTGGGAGAAGAGGGTAGAGACATCAGGATTCAACCATACACCAAAATGCTTAACACTAAATACTGCAGTCAATCCTTTAAGGAAAGAGCTAGCAGCCACAGTTCATGAATACACTGTGATATGATAGTTTGCTAAAACTAGCTAGATAAGCCATTTATTATTATCTTTCACCATATTTATACCTATGTATCATTTACATGTCTGCTTGAATCTCTCCCTATTTATCTCAAATAGTATAGAGTTCATGTGCATTTTAATACCTCTTAGCTTTGAATTCAGTGAAAATTAGATCAGATATGAAAGGATACACTTTTTTAAGGGGAGAAAGCTATTCATTTAGGACTTTTGAAAATAGTTAAAGAAATATTCCAATATACTCCTCAGTTCTGATAATGAACAATATAGTTTTTGTTTTATTCTGCAATAAGCTCAGTCAAGAAATGTTAATGGACAAATCAGTGGCTGATATCAAGACTTGACAGAATGTTTTAAAAGCAGAAAAAATTCTTTTTATACTTTAATGATAGTTCTTTCTCAAAATTCTTTGCTTATTTGTTAACAATGGCATAATACTGGCCCTGAAAAAGTGCTAAATATATTTTCCCGAGTCTCAGGTAGGCAACAAGATTTCTGTGTATTTTCTTGGGCTCCTAATTCTAAGGCTGGCTGAGCTACAAAGCATTTCCTAAAGCAAATCCATCCTCTTTATATTTTTGATGCTAGAAATGTAGCAGTCTTCAGACCATCTTTCTGGAATTACAGGCTGTGAGGCAAGCATTTTGCATGTCAAAAGCAAATTTGCAACAGACTTCAAGGAAGTTGGGAGCCATCATGCAACAGAATTTCATAAGACTCAACTGACTTCCACTTGAATGGGAGCTGAAACAGATGCAGAGGGACACTTTATAAAGAGACAAAAGTATTTCATTTAGAATTTTTGTACATAATTAAAGAAATATTCCATTATTCATGTGCATGAATGCCAACTTGTTGTACCACGTCTTTCATGATTAACAATGGTTGGGTATCATCCAAATGAAAATTCTGGCTACTCCTGGCTATCTGGTTTAAATGCAATGAAACACAATGTGTCAGATTCTTGCAATACTATATGTGCATGCCAAGGATGATGTTTCTACATCATATGCAGTTATTTTACATGGGTTGGGTTTTGAAGGGAGGGGAATTATTAGAGAAAGTCCACACTACTATTAGGAAACTTTTTAAATTATACAATGGTGTCAGTGTACTATGTGAAGGAAAAATAAAGGCAAAGCAAAACAAAACAAAACAAAAAACTCCCTGACACTGCTTATGAGGACCTATGAGCATTGCTTCACGCATTGTCTAAACTTGCACAAGAATGACTTCCTCTGCAGCCAGCGCTCCTGAGGATGCGCTCTGAGCAGAACCACACTGCCCTCTGTCCCGCGAGCGCTCAGAAACAGATGGGCAGCGGGCCCCGCACAGGCCCGCTGAGACTGCCACCCTTCTCTCTCTGCTTCACTCATAACTTCTTCCTTCCTCTGGGCAATCTATTTTAAGGCTCCAGCAAAAATATTGACCCTAGAATGTGGCTTGTTTTTAGCCACCCTGTCGCTGTTTCAGCCTCCTCTATCATATTAAATATAAACTATTACTCTTCCATATAGATCTCTGCAGCTTTATATCACTTAATCTTCCTTCTCTCTCTTAGTATTCGGGTATGGACTTTTTCTTTTTTTTTTTCTTCAATTGACCGTGCCACTATAGCTTTTTCCCCTGCTTCTCTGCGGAGTAGGAAAGGGTCCATATCACCTAAAGAACTATAACATCTTGTTTCAAATCCTCATTAATATTTTTCTGTTCCAAAATAATAATAATAAAAAAGAGATAAATGAAAGAAATAGGCCTCTGTAAAATTGTGACTGCCTCAGTGCCAGGGTAGAGCTTGGCTACAGAAATACAAAGCAAACAAATTAACACTATTTTCTTTTTAGGCAACCTAAAGTTTACTGTGTTGATTTGCAGGCTGCAGATTGAGGTCCACACTGGTTACTTCCTTTCTGGATGGAGCAGACCTGTTCTGATCAGAGAACAGTCAGCAAATAGTAACAGCAAAAAGGAGAGTTCCTAATTGCAGATTCAGTTCTGATGGATTTGTTAGGATTTCTTCAGAAATTGCATCCCCTCAATTGATTTTATTGCTCAGTGATCACATTTGCCACTCTAGTGCAAGGGAAATAATTTGTCAATAGCTGTTGAAAGAATAAATGTGTTTACTTTGTCTTTTCACGCCTACAGGATTAAGGCATATTGAATGCTTAGAAAAAACCCAAACACTAAAACTTTCAAGAATTTTCTTCTCAAGCTTAATTCAGGATGATATCAGATTTCAATACCCTAAATGTAATCTCACAAGGGATGTTTTCACTGTTACCTCAGTGTTTGCAAGGTGGTGACTCATGAACAAATTACTTTCATGGTTAGGTTGCATTTACACAAGCCAGGGTGTGAATTTTACATGCAGATCAACAAGATGGGACAGATTTAGGTGTGGGCATATTTATATAAGGGATTTGAATATGGGCATGGAAGAATGAAAAGTGAAATATCTGCATTGGTACATTCGCTGCTTTAAGCAGAAATTGTTCACAATCACATCGATGAAGGTTTAAAAGAGACTGATTTCATCCAGGGCATTAAGTGAGATTTTGGCAGAGAGTTTGCGGCAGAGAAATCTGAAATCCAATGACATCCCAAATCCTTAACTAAATATGGATTGATGCCACATGTCAATCCTTCACTTAGAGCAGATGATGTGGACCTCATTCCAAGGATGGCAAACAGCCATGTAAGTCTCTATAAGAGAATACACAATGTCACTGAGTCTAAAGGGAAAGCAAATGCATGTGCCTCAAATAAAACACAGCACATTGCTGAGTGTCTCCTACTGATATAGCATGTGTATGTACTGACATAATTAATGGAAGGAGTGTGGTCTTTATGTTCTTACTGGAAAATCACTGCTTAAAAGGTGAGTGGTGGTTACAGTTTAACTGGGAAAGACAGCTTTGCTTAAAGGATAACCATAAAATATATGCCTCATGCCTAGTTGCATGTCTCCAGACCTTTTCTCCACTGTGTATTCATTTTACTCAAGTTTATCTTTCTTTTAAGATGAGAAAGACCTAGTCAGGTCTTAAGTAAGACAAAAATGTTTATGTAATCACTAATGTCAGTGCAGATGTGGATATTAATTAAGAATGACATTTGCATGATTGACCATTCTTAATGGAAACTAATATATTTTTTCTCCTATTTTATGCTAGGAATGACTTGCAAAAAAAAAAGAAAAAATAAATGATTCAATAGTTCGCTTCCATTTTATCTCCTGTATTATGACAAAGAAGATCAACATTGTGAGATGTGTTATAGCTGAATATTTTAAGGCATCTGGCTTGAGATCCCAGTTCCCACTTGAAAGAAAAGTATTCCTTATGGTTTGTGAGGAATGGCTATGTAAATGAGGAACTGTGAAAGTACTATTCTTCTGCAACATAGAACCCAATGGAGCAGCCCTGCAGGCCTGCCTTGTTTCATGTTAAACATTTTTCTGTATGATTTTCTGATAGGTGACATTTTTCTTCAGATGTAATATTATGCTATTGGTTTTGACAGGTGTGGAGGAAAAAAATAATTCAATCTAATCTTGTTAGATTTCTAAACTAAATCGTTTGTCATCAACCCAAATGTTCCTTGCCTATGATTCTCTGCTACATGTTCCAAACTGACACTCTGCTGTTCAAGATCATCTTAAACTCGACATTTACTTTATTAACTACATTGATTTGTATTTTCTTCTGACTTGTGGAGAAGAACAATGATGTTTCCATGGGCTTTTCTTTATCTTTAGTATGAACTTCCTTGTCTCTGTAGACTTCAAGAACCAAATGCACTTGCAAGCTGCTGAAACATAAGGGCTTAAGTGTAAACAGAGATATCATATTAAATCTTAGTAAGACAAGACAGAAGAGCATTTCTTTTCCTACCATACGATGTCTGACAAACCACTCTAGAAAAGCTAGGCAATGGTAGGCTAATATATACGTGTAGCCATATGCAGTTACAACAACTCTGTCTTCTAATCTTATGCATAACCCAGTTGTCCAAATGAGTAAGATTTCTCTGATTAACAGTATACTAAGAAAAGTACAGGATCATATTAACAGGACAGACTTTTTGGTAAGAGAGTCCAGATCCTTGCTATTATAAGTACTATATCACATAATATCATTCATAAATTTAAATAATTCCTTATGCTGGATTATTATGTAGATGTTCCTGCTGGGGAGGATATTGCAAAGTATATTCAGGTTTTGAAAGATTTTTATTTATTTACTTCTCTGTTTCTATCTTGGTAATGATTTTTTCTGAGTGAACACACCAACATAGAGTCCTGGAGATGACTGTTATGTAGTAAAATTATGATATACTGGTAAACTTTAATTAGAGGAAGTCATCAATGTCTGAAATAAGGCTCACTGTCTATATTATCTGAATATTTTCTCTAGACATTTTTAACAGCCTTTTTTTTGTCAGTTTGTGGTACGTTGTGAAATTTTAGAATACATCTACAGTTTGTTTAACAGTCTTTTCCTCATCCAAGGCCTGATCAGAAAGTCTTCTCCAATCCTGTAGGAAAAAACAACTTCCCACTGTTCAGTAATGGGGAATTTGGAGAAGGTATTAGCCAACATATCCCGAAGGCTGCATGTAGAAAAAAGATATTATGAAAACACATATTTTAAGTTTTTCTAACTGAAAGAGTGTTGATACAGTTCTATCAGAATATGCAATAGTATTTTAGTTTATTACTTAAGGATAGCTGAGTTTTACAGTACTCATTAATGGTTTATGATATGTAGAAATAGCTAGAAGAAGGGTGGTTAATGTTGATTATAATGCTTGGTTTGAAAAGAGTTAAAAACAAATCCTACTAAACGGATTAATCTCACTTTGGTAGAGTTTAGACAAAGTAGTCCAGCCCAGTTGAGGTATGCATTTCTGGCTGGTAAGTGGGTTTTATTCTAGTTTTTCAAGTGTCTGGAAATTTCTCCTTCCTGTTTGTCTCCACTGCAGCAACCATATCAGACATGGATTTGCCATTATTTGTAAATCACAGAGGAGATGTAGCTTAAGGCAGAAGCCAGGTTTGCTGAAATTTTAGACAAACTTAGGGCAAGTGTGTTAGTGTGATAAAACATTTGTCATGACCTTATGAACCTGTAGCTCTTACAGATGTGTATCTCATGTTTTATGGTATAAATGGTATGTATACTTTCTTTACTAAGTATCTGTCAAAATGATGCATGGCTTCTGAATAAAATCTAGCTCAGGATGAATCTAAATGTGAGAAATGTCCAGGAAGGCGGATAATAGGCAAAAAATAACAAAGGATTGTAAATAACATTTCAGAATGCCATTTATCTATCTTATTAGATATTAATGCACTATAACAGTGTTGCTTGGTAACTTCAACTTCAATGCTGGTGATACCTCTATCACCAGTGAAGTTCAAGCAAATTCATGGGCTTTCAAGTAGTAAGCTTTTCAAGTCATTTCAAAGAATTTGTGCAGTAATGCTTCTGTCACATACCATGAGAGAGTTTTCCTATGTTACATATTTTACAGAAAAGTACTTTCAGAAATTTGTAAGAAATTAATGTAAATAATGATTTCTTTTTCATGTATCTTCCAAGCTTTACAATTAGGTTTCCAAAGAGCAGGAGTACAATGGTACTCTCTTCTCAGAGAAGAGAAATTTGTAATAAATATGTTTAAAATTTATTGGAAGACTCCTCAGTTCAGCTGAAGCAGTTATTAAGTCTCATTAAAGTAGATAGTATCTAAGCATAAGCATAAATGGTTTGCTCAGGTGATGGCTTCTGATCTGGATAATTAATAAAGACCTATTTCTTTAAATAATAATATTGTGAAGTTAAAGTTCAGTGTCTTGAATGAAGAACACAAACCTTTTGTTAGGTGGAACTTTTTCTATTCAAAGCAGATCATTTTTACACAAAGGTAATAGTATTATGATGGGTTTTAAGATTCCAAGGTAGATTTAAATAAGCCTTAGAAATACCTCTAAGAATATTTTTTAATGGTAATCTTCAACTGTGTGTTGGTATGGATTCTTAAAATAGCACTCTTGGTACAAAGATAACCTGGTTCTAGAGGAAGGCATGAGAACTATCTGCATATATTTCTAAACACATTTTAAAATGCCCTAAAGACACTTTTAAATGTCTTAAACACATTATATAAACAAAACACTTTGTGCAGAAAGATTTCCATTGTTATTTTTGCAGCATATAGTGCCTAATTCTTTCCAGAGTGATGTGATGATCTGAAACTCATTCCCTTTTCCATTTCACTATTTTCATCTTCTAAATCCTATTCATTTTATGTCCCCTTTTCTACCCTTTCTGCATCCTGTTCCCACCTCCAGAAGAAAAGTGTTACTAAGCGAAACAGTATTTCTTGCAGAATATACTTATTTCACTGTAGCATAAGCATACTACACCTAAAGTGTTTTGAAGTGTTAAGACTCCTCAGGTCCTATGTGCCTCACATGTGCTGGACGTCTTGAGACTAGGCAGCCCAAACTTGCACAAAAAAATGGCCATTAGCCCATTTTTTCCAGATGTTAAGCATCTTGGTCCCCATTCATTCTATCAAATTGAAACAGTTTAGAAATCTAGACAAGCAACCTATTCTACTAGGAGAATAATTTTGCTTGGAGAAAGAAAACACATCCTGGTACAGGCAGATGTGGGTAGTATCACCTGGAGGAGGATACAGTATGGGCTACTGCTTCCTCCATCACTTTTTTGGTAAACAAGATCTCCTGCCACTAAAGTGAGGCAAGAGTGAGAAGGAGGAAGAAAATAATACCAATTTTATATGTGTTGATCTTCTGTTTGTTTAAACCAAGAAAATGTAGGCTTAATACCAATACATATGTATCACATGTCATCTTACTGTCCAGAAATTTAAAACATATTTCCAAGAAAAAATACTTGACTCAGCAAACAGGACATAGAGCAGGACCTCATTTGTCAAAAGTCTTGGCTGAAAAATAGCAAATTGCATGACTGACTCTGGAACAACAAGGAACTTTTTTTCTCTAACTCTGCCAAGATTTTACCCTGTCTTGCCAGGTAGCCAAGACTTTTCAACCTTGAAGGACATTTAACTTTGATAATAGCTATTATTGCTCACTTTTAATCATTTAGTCAGATACTGACCAGGATACTGCGCTGGTTACATTTAAGAGCATGTGGGAATTGTTGGGTCACACTTTTTAGGGTACATGTTAATGGTCTGATTAAATGAAGCACTTACTATGTTCTCTCTCTAAAATCTGCTAAATCAGTTCACATATCTTGGAATTAGGCAGAAGAGTGAAAACATGAGTCATTCGATCTATTTAAGCTATGCCAGTGGTGCTGGAGTGGAATGGAGTAGACTGAGCTGTAGCTCTGAATCAGAGAGAAAACTCACTATTCAAGTTTTTCTTGAGAAATTATATTTCCTCTTGCTCCCCCTCACCAGAAGCAGTAATACAGTAAGAATTATTGATGTCTCTTGCAAGAACAGTTTTGGTAGTGGTTCAGCTGGAGTCACTGCTCTTCCTTGTTCTTCAGTTTCTGTTAGATTATTCCTCTTTTCACTAGGTGACAGGAGAGCTGGATAGCACCTGCCTCAGGTACTTTCACTGTTGTTATCTCTGCAGTCAGAGGCTCTTGTATTTACACATGCTTAAGGGCACACCCTTCAAAGCAGCTCCATCTGCTGCTGCAGAGCACAGCTGAATTTGCTGATTTTAAAATTATGAGATGTCTTTAGAGTAGGTGTAATTATCTACACATTTAAGACACTTTTTTTTTAAATCTTTTGAAAGGCTATTGATAGATCAAAAACTAGTTAAACAGCATGTCAGCTTTTCATAAGTGTGCACAAGATGAGTGGGAAAGGGCCACTTTCTAGCTCTTGGTAGAGAAGTTACCAAGATACTCAGCAGCACACCTCACTTTCAGGATACTTGCCTCATTCTGCTGAAGACTCTTCTGTATCAGGTAAATACTAACACCCTTTTCTACAAGACTGGAGGGTCCTGACTGACAGGGAAGTAGCAAGACTATTACGGCAGCAGGGGAAGGGACAAAATGCCAGAGGTCTGTATGCAGAATACACTTCTGCTCCTTGCTCCAGGGGATACCCTAACTTTTCTTTGGATCAGAAATCCTGCAGGAATGGCTGCTACTTTACTGATATTTCTTGACTCCTAAGAGAAATGAGGCTCCTTGGCAAATTCCTTCTTTTGTATTTAAAAGCATACAGCTGATTTTGGCATGGGAAATAGTTGCAGGAGGAAGCTAGTCAGTGTTCTGCTGGCTTTCACTTTTAGCAGCAACAGTTTAGCTCTGAGGCAATACTGCAAAAAAGTACCCTCAGCTAGGGCTGGGATTCAGCTGCAAATGGTAGTCAGTTAAATGCAAGTGTCTAGGTGTTGGTGAGCTAAATATCTAAATCAGTTACAGTAGTGGAGATTTAGGCAACTTATCAGTGGATTCTTGAGGGCTATTCAACTGATTAATATATTCAGTTCATTTGAGATTGAACTGAGTATTTGGTAGACTTCTCTTCAGGCTTACTCTGGTTTTCTAACACAGGAAAATATGATGTCTGGGATGCCCTAGAATATCAGCCACTGACAGGTATTATGAGAGACCTAATGTGTAATGTTACATCTCCAAGCTCAGTCACACTTGATATTTGAGATGGAAAATGAATGTAATTGCCAGCTTTACAAACTGACATTTCTGTTAATATGTTTCTTAAGTACAGCAAGGTCAGAGAGAATATTGGCTGAGAGACTAGCAGCAGAGCCAGCAGAAAGGCTGTGGATGCACAGAGCTCTACATACCACAACCAGCTGCACAATTGGATCTGTGGCCACTCGGTGCAGTTGCTTCTGGGAAGAGGCTGCTATTATGGGACTTTCATAAGGCCAGAGCCTGGTCTTTTCCCAAGGATGTGGAGTTAATCACTTTCTAACTCATAAACTATATCTTAATGCTAAAAAAAAATTCACTATGTGTTCACATCATAATAAGCATTATTTATTTAATGACAAAATCCTGTTAGCTATAAAGAACCATTCTATTTTTTAACAGACAAAGTGCTCGTGTGGTTGTAGCTTCAATGATCTAAGGATATTGGCAAGCCAAGGCTTGCAAGTGATGGTAGGGTCTTTTATTAGACTAGCCTTGCCTTGCTTAAATAGATAAATAACCTTTCCAAGGTTATAAGTTGCTACAGAAACATAAGCATTTCTATCTATAAGGCTCTAAACTTTTAGGATCAAAAGAAAAACAAGGGCTCAGAAACGACCTGCCTATCTAGGGCCTCTTTTCTTAGCAATACCAAGAGTAATTCCTGTTAATTCACAGGTTAGGTGAACATAAAATTCAGCCTTTTGTCCTTTTAGTAAATCAGATTCAGATGCTAGTTGTTTGAAACCAAAGTCATCTGCACTGAGTATGGTGTGTGCTGCTGTACGCATGGGAAGTTGTCTTTATTTCTTCTATTTTTTCCATTAGTGCTTGTAAAGAATGACTGCAAGAATTGACTCTAGTTCTTTCAAAAGCAAGTCATTCATTAGAATGCTTTACCTTTACTAAAAGTTGTGTTCTCAACTTCAGCATGGCCACTGGCCAGAAAAGCAATTTCCTTTTTTTTTTTTTTTTTTTTTCCCCTTCAAGAAAGTGGTTGGAAACCATCAGTCTGTATCAGGAAGAAGGATTTCAGTTTTAAAGGTGAAATAACATTCACTCCTTTTACATGATAAATGGAAGAAATAGGATACACTAATGAAAGAGAGAGGACATAGCAATTAAAAATACCAGGAGAGGGTGGTACACAAGTCTATCCTCATGTTATCTTAAAGTAAATTAGCATGGGAGGTTAAAGAAGTCAGACTTCTTTTACTTCATAAATTACTCAGCTTTCAGTACAGGTTTTACAAGAGCACATATTACTTACCTGAACAACTGATAGTGTGGTGTTTATCACATGCTGCCTCCATTTGTAAGGTCATAAATTCCCTTGCTGTGGTTGCCTGTAACTTGTTTTAGTGCTAAGTGTAGCAGTAAAAGGCTGGAAAAAAATCTATAGATTCAGCTTATAATACCTGACTCTGTATTTTATCCTATCTTAAAGGAAGTAAGAGATAAGGCTGAGGTTGCCTAAAATGAGCAGATACAGGAATAATTGCTACTTAGTGTCTTAACTGTCATTTATACATTGATTCTTGGCATTTTAATGGATGAAGAAAGAAAGCTTTTGCTTCCTACATTAAACCAAGGTACTTCAGCTTAGTATCTCTACTGAAACTGTTGTCCCTTGACACTTAAACACATAAATCAATACAAATATATAATTTCAATCTATTCAATTTATAGTGTGTATATATATGTATATACACGCTTACCTTTGTATAACTTATTCAAAAAATATTATTGTAAATGTACATGTGCCCTCTCTTGAAGACAAAATAGCCATTATGACAAGGTTTTCATTCTGGAAAGATTTGGGCTTTTAGACAACAAATTATTTAAGATGGAAATTTTGGTTTTGCTTGGTTATATGTGCAATTCTATCCATGCTGTCTGATTCACTGGTTGTGTCTCAGTATATGACAGACCTATAAAACAATACAGTAAACTCTTTTATGAGCAATCAAACCCTTGCCTTATTCTGCCTCAGCACAGGGTTTGACATTGATTGAATTGCTCCATGAAACAATTGCTTTATTCAGCTCAAAAGTATCCAGCTGAAAACATATCATAATAATACAAGCAAAAGGCTTTGTTATCATAGTTTATACACCACCTTTCATAGTTTATACACCACATAGTTTATACATCCACCTTTTAGAAATTATTCATTAGTCTCCTTGTTCATTAGTTTGACCTTCTGTGTACTCCTTCTGCATGCCCTCATCAGAAGAGAAACGTGCTTTTGCATTTCTTTCAGATATTCTGTATGATTTGACAACATCTTCCTCATTTGTCCTACCTATCTGGTAGGATAAAGGAATTTAAAGTAGACATTTAAAAAAAGTCCATTTGCAAGGAAACAAGCCAAGCACATTCTTGTCAGTGTAATCTATAATATACGTGTATGTATATGTATATATATAAGAAAGAAGAGATAGTCTATAGCAGAAAGACCCAGGGTTGTTGTAACATTGCTCTGAGAGAGGCAGATTCATCCCTAGGTGAAAATATGCTTTTCTCAAACTTTCCTGCTGTTAGATAAACAGCCTGCTTGTTTCTCTCTTTCAGTTATACCTTTGCACTATTAACAGATTTACTAATATATTAATTTTTTTTTTTGCACTTGAGAGGTCTTCCTACTGATTCCTTGGAATCCTTCGTCTAAAATTAAAAAAAAAAAAAAACAACAACAACAAAAAAAAAACAAACAAACTTCGTTTACCCCAATACTGTATCCATGAAAACAGAAAAGAACCTCCCATAAAAATTCATGTCTGGATATTTCTTGTTTGACACCTATTTTCTGCAAGTGACTAAAAGTACTGTGTATCTTCTATTTCCTATAGTCAAGAAAAAGTGATTGTTGTGATTGTTTAGTTGGTATTAATCTGGTTTTCCTTGTTATGTTTTTATTATTATTATTTCATAATATACAGAACATCAGTTTCTACTGCTTGTTGTTGGTTTGTTGGCTTGATATTCACACTCTTCTCCATATGTTGGATAATTATTCTCTCTTGGAAACAGTCAATCATAACATATTGCTTACTTCAGATCTAGTGTGTGCTTCAGACTTGGAGGACTGCTTGTCTAACCTTCAGAATAATTATAGTTCCTTTACAGATGTCTTTAAGAGTTGCTCTTTTGAGGCATCATGAGATGCCTTGAAATGGTTTTGCTATCTTGGCAGTTTTCTCAGCTGCAGGATCAGATTGACCATTACTGTAAATCAAGCTGTACTTTTTTGTGATTTGCATTTCCCTAAAACATACAACATCTGCTTGGAAACTCCTGGGGCATGGTTAATATTGCTGCTGGCAGATTTTCTCATTTCTGTATTTTGCAGATGTTACATCCAGTGGTGCTCGGTTTTATGCCTCTCCTGAGGACTACATGAAACAAACAATAGTTGTGTGTATATAATACAGCACTGATATGAAGAAGGTCTTCCTCAAGTCTTTCTCAGGTCTTTCTCATTATTATGGGCATACCACTTGGGAAATTTTCAAAATTTACCTGTCTTGTTGCTTGCAGAGGCAGGTATCCTCTGCAGATAGCTAAATACAGCTGCTAAAGTTTACTCAAGTTTAATGGAAAGATTTGTGTGCATTATGATTTGTACTTACCAAACAGGCAAACAACAAAAATCCTAATCAAAACTGAGCAACCTGCACATCAGTAGACCATCATCCTAACTCTCTTGTCTTACTCTCATAGCAGAACTAATCCCATATCCTGTACAGGAAAGCTAAGATGAGAAAGTTAAATGATTTCCTCAGACTTATGGAGGGAGATGTAACAGAATTAGGATTTCAAAGCAGAAGTTCTTCTGAGTAAGATTAATGTAGCTTTAGTCATCTGTATAACCTATGTCTTGCATGCCTAGGGTTCAATTCATATATTTAATTTCAGGTATCTAGTGAAATTTGAAATATCTTAGGGTATCTAAGGGAACCTCATACATTTAGGAGAAAGAATACAGAATTGTGGGACACCCAAGAACTTCTGATGCAGGACCTGAAGGGCAGTAGAATATTCTGAGTTATCTCAAAATACATTTGATACCTATGTTTAGGCAAGTGGATGAAGCCTTTTCTCTTACTTTTTATTAGGTTTTTTATCAGCATCAGGAGAGTAATTACCTATTTTAGTTCTTGATAGAAAACAGAAAAAGATCTCTAAACGTCTGTAATGACATTAGCAGTGGTCAAGGTAATTGTGATGCTGTAATTATGGCTTGATTCAGAAATTTGACGAAAAGATCCAGCAAGCTATCACCAAGACTTCATAACTGCTCAATCTGGGCACATCTGCCAAGTCCCACTGTGATGAGCCCCAGAGTCTTGGTCCACTGATTGTTTATACAGCAGTCCTCTCCTTAATAAAAAATGCATTTTTCTGCTTCTTTTCATAGCTGCACAGGAACAAGGAAGAAAAGGAGGAGCTGATGCATACCTGAATGCTGTCCCAGTAGGAGCTCAGGTTGTGGTTTGGCTAAGGACCTTGGTCCAGTATCAGTAAATCTTGTCTCGAAGTTGTATCACAGATATAGTTAAAACTGTTCAAGAAATCAGTCTGATATACAGCTTCTGGCTTTCCTTAAAGCAAGCTAAAACAATTTGCAGTCACTATATCTCCAGCATGTTCAAAACTAGAAGAAAAGATTAGGAACTTGCTTTAAATGAGAAATTCTAGGAAACAAAAATTAGGATTTTTCAATCTCCACAGCTTGAGCCTGCTCTAAGGAAGGTAATTATTTGCAGCCAGACAGCATAGGGCAAGAATATAATAACACAGGTCTATTCACAATGGGTCAAGCCAAAGATTCATCCGGGTCTGTATCCTACCGTTAGCAGTGGGAGACGGCAGACGCCTGGGCAAGTATACGACAGAGCAGTCATGGAATAACTCCCTGCAATATGTTCTCTGTCTCAAGCAATCTGGAGTTCTAGCGATAAAGATCTTCTAAAACATGAAATAAATACTGGAAAAGGAAAATCGCACAAACACTGACAGAGGTATTTGTATTTAATAGTGCTTGATGAATTCCCTCTGCCCCATTTTTCTAGTTGCTTTTTGAATCCATACCATCTTGTGGGAAGAAAATCAGCAGCAAAAAACGTGTCTTATTTGAAGAATGACTGCTTTTTTTCTGTTACTGCTGAATCTGACTTTTGTAGTCTTCATGTCACTGGGGGGTATTTTTCAGGGTACGCATGGCACTATTAATGTAGCAGTTTTTAGGCTAATCATTAGTAAACGGTTAGCCTAAACTCATTTTACATCTGTGACTGAAAAATTGCCATATAGAAATGGTAGTTACTATCTAGTGAGACAGACCTTTCTTTAGGAATAGAGGTGAAAGGCTCTTTATTCTGTTCTCACTCCCAGCCTCCTGAGCACACAATCCTCTAGCATGTAGGATTTAAATGCTCAGCAAAATGATTTCCACTAATACGACAAAACTTTTCATGGTGAAAGCCCAGCTGGAGAGTAGCACCTTTTATAGGAGTCTAACACTATGTTATTACTAGCATCCTGAAAGTAATTTGTGACAATAAGGAAAGAAATAGGGGCCATCAATCAGACTGTCAGTTCCTGTTTCAACCAGAACACATTCAAGCAACATATTGTAAACCCAGATCTTTCAGCATACCAGATTAAGAAACCTTTTCTTGCTGATTTGCAGCCCCAGGAGGAAGAACATTTACTAGATGCTGGTAGTGCTCCTTATTTAATTCAGTGTAAGTTCATAAAATAAATTGTTCAGATAATTGGCTGTGTCCTCAGTCCATGTGTACCCGGGCAATTTTTTTTTCCGTAGTAGATGCAAAACAGATTTACAGCTTAAGAGTAAGTGCAGTGATAAAGCAATATTACTACTAATAGGCTCGTGCCAACTTTTACGACCAACTAAAATAAAAAATGAGTTTAGCCACTTTGAATAATTACATCTGTCAGGTCCTGTTCACTGTTTTCTAGATCTTGATTGGAAACTTGAGATCTGCATAAAGAGAATTTATTTGATTTTTTCATTCTGAAGAGAATATATGTAATACTAATACTACTAATAAAAATAATACTGCTAAAAAAATTGTCATGCTGAAATGAACAAGAGGTAAATTTGTTAGTGAGTTTTAGTTTGCATTGAGTTGGTGTTCTTAGATGAACCTGGGATCTTTTTTTCTTTTTTGGAACTGCAACATAGTCAGCAAGAAATTGCAAACTGTAAGCTATATTGTCAATGTATTTGATTCTTTTACAATCTAGCGTGTACTTCTGTAGGGTAGTAATATAATTATTAATATTAATAATGTAAATAGTATTATGATACTGAATAAAACTGAGCCTGGGATGGAAATTAAGCTAGAAAGGGGAATATTATGCACAAAAGGTGTAGTATCAGTAGCATAATTGAATGTGTTGTTCTAAGCATAGAAAGAAGGTAATATATTTTTTAAAAATAGAGATATCTGGAAAAAAGAAAAAAAAAAGATATCCCTAAGTATACTTTGAAAAGATGTCAGTTGGACCTAATACGGTAAACAATGGTAAATAGCTATAGTGTCTTTTGAAGCATTCTTTCCTTCTTATGAATGAAATAAGGCTTGCACTAAAGAAATATATAAGGAAATATATTTTACTAGACCAGCAGATTCAGTCAAAAGAATGGACCCAAAGTTTGTCTTTTTTTAAAAAAAAAAAAGTAAAAGTTGCTTTTTCATATGGATAGTGCTGTGCATATATAAAAGACTTTATTTATAAATACACCATATATGTTTTTGTTGATTACCATTTAAGAGAAAAATAAAAGCCAGTGAACGCCTCCTGGTGTCCCCACCATCACCTCAAGCTGTGCAGCAGTGTGGGTTCCTCCTGCCCCACGGCACTTGCAGGGCAGAAGCGCACACTGGGTTTTCAGGTCCTAGCCCAAACAGCTTCCCATGGACCTCCAACCCTTCACAGCCCACGAATGTCCATAATCTCAAAGACAGACCTCTATAATGGTCCAGTCCTTTGAGGTTTTCCACTAGGATGGATGCATTTTCAGGAGAGAGATTTTATACTGCTAGTGGCCAGACTTTCCTGGTTTAGTAAGTGGCGCTTTGTGCTCTTTGGGTAATTTGCTTTCTTACTCTGACGCTGGAAAGGTTAGATCTCTAAAAAATATGAGGTGCTGATGTCCTTAGTCTTGAGCATATTTGGACTCAGCTATTTAAAATTTTATGATATGGAAAAAAAAAAAAAGCTTTAGATTTCCATAGATTTCCTTTCAATTTCCGTGATAAAGAAAAGTTAGAAAGTTGTATGACATTTTCCTAGCTCTTTGTAAGTTATCACCAGGAAAAGAGATCTTCAGCATTTCCATTTTCAGACTTCTGTGCATCAGAAGCATTGTTTTTCTTCCTTGCCATATTAAGAGCTGTCTTTCCTACTGTACTGTACCTCAGAATTAGTCACATTATATTACATTCCTGTTTTTTCACATTTGTTTTACCAAATTGGCTGGAATATGACAGGTCTTATTGTGTTTTGCAGGATTTGTTTTGATGATGAATGTCTCTGCAAGTGTTTGCTTGTAAAGTATGACAGCCCACATGCATAGTCTTAGTTCTCACTCCATTTATTAATTTAGCTATACATGTTTTTATGTCATACGCATGAATTTTTATGTATTTTAATTAGATATAGATATCTTAAAGCACATTTCCTTTCAGGTCTGAAAAACAGTGCTGTGAAAGTCCATTGGCTTTGGAAGAGATAGCACACATAAGCATTTGAAAGCTTATTATTTTCTAAATAAGACAACATTTATGAAAATAGAACTGTACTGTTATACAAGGCTTAAATTATGGGCCTTTGAAAACTGTACAGTTGTGATGACCTATTAATAATTTATGAACAGTCATGTGAAAATAATTGTGTAAGTTGTTAGACTATCTGGAAAATGTTTGTTCTTTTCTATTGATACCTAGGCAACGGAAATATTTTACTTAAACAAAATAATCCTCTATTTGTTGATTTTCTGTTTTAGAAATCTGTCATCCTCTCTATGAGCAGATATTACATTATGTGATGTAGGCAGCTTAAAGAAGCAAAACAAATGATTTATGAATTCATAATCTAAAAATTATAAATAAACTATGTATAAAAACTGTTGCAAACAGTCCTTGTACTTATTTTGATGACTGTCTGCACAACTGTTCCACTGGCTTTAGCAGAACATAATTAACCATTTGCCAACATGAACCTCCCTGAGTTCAGAGCAATCCTTCATAGGGAGAACAGAGGTAATAAGCATCATTTTCTTGTTCACTACAAATAATTTGGCTTGCAGTTTTTAATGGACTATTGAAGTAAAGCTTTAGTTATCTGAAAAATAATTTATTCTGAGTTGGTATTCAAGAAAATTAGGACTGAAGTGAAAAGTACTGAAGAACTTACTTAAAAAAACTTTCATTTATTTATGCAAACATTGTTCTGTCCTTTTTACAAGGATCATTTTGTAATGAAAATACACTGTCTGTCAGACAATTATAATAAGCTTTTCAAATAAAGTTATAATAAATAAAAAAAATGTTGAATTAGGCAAAGTTTAAAATCAGATATATATTGAGGTGAAACTTCTTTTATGCTTTTAAGTCAAAATATTTGCTGATAATTTATAAAATGAAGTATTGATTTGGATTGGTTATCTAAGTCATCAGAGAATAACATTAGCAGCTCCTCAAACAACTCCTAAAAATATGTTGAAACAATAACTAACTAACTGCTTTATCACGTGGGATTTGAGCCATGTGAGGAGGGAGCCTTGAGATCTATGAAGTCACTGATAGATCATTCTAGGAATAGCTGAAAGTCACAGATCAAATATAGTAGAAATGATTGTAGTTATTAGGGGATGGGTAGTGGTGAACTAGCACTAAACTAGAAACTAATATTTGCTTAGCGCAATTTTTAAGGATCTGCTTTAATACATAGTCAAAAAATGATTCAGACCAGTCATGCATACACCTGGCTGTTTGAAAATTAAATTTCTCCAAACTGAAAGCAGTTGAAAGTTAACAATATTGAAGGAAAAAAAAAAAAAGATTCTGCTCTTCAGCTCCCTCAAATTCCAAACCTCAATTTTATGTCAATTATACCACATAGTTTCTCCCATTAAAATTTAAAAAATAAAATTCATATCTTACTATGACAGCAAAGTATTTTCTATTTCATCAGTAGCAGTAGCAGTATTTCATCAGAAGATGCTAAATAGCAACAGTAAAAGTTAAATGTTTTTAAATATTTTTTAACTTTTAGACAAAAGTATTAAAAGAGTTGGCCAGTGAGTTCTTTGAGACATTCGTGTTGATTTCAAAACAAGGCTTACAAAATTTGGGACATTCTAAGATGATGAAATAAAAAGAAAAAATAATAATGTTCTAATATTTTAAAGAGAAAAATTATAACCCAGATAACTATGTCTTGGTATTGATTCTATGCAAGGGATTCATTTGTGAGGCAGTCAGTAAAGTATTAAAGCATTTTTGCATAATTAATTCCTACCTAAGAAACATGAATCATTTTTCAATGAGTATATAAATCTGCATATTCCTAATAACTATTCTGACAAAAAATTATGCTTGTAATGCATTTGATTTTCACAGAATCACAGATTGGTTGGAGTTGGAAGGGACCTTTAGAGGTCGTCTAATCCAACCCCTCTGCACATGCAGGGCCACCTAGAGCATGTGACACAGGGTGGCATCCAAAGTGGGTTTTGAAGATCTCCAGAGAAGGGGACTCCACAACTTCTCTGGGCAACCTATTCCAGGGTTCTGCCACCCTCACAGGAAAGAAGTTCTTCCTCACATGGAGGTGGAACTTCCTGTATTTCATTTTGTACCCATTACCCCCTATCCTGTCACTGGCCACCACTGGGAAGAGTTTGTCCCCATCCTCCCTACACTCTCTCCTCAGGTACTTATACATATTGATGAGATCTCCTCTCAGCCTCCTCTTCTCCAGGCTAAACAGGGCCAGCTCGCTTAGTCTTTCCTCATACAACAGATGCTCCAGTCTCTTAATCATCTTTGTGGCTCTCCGCTGGACTCTCTCTAGAAGCTCCACATCCCTCGTCCTGGTTACCCCAGAACTGCACCCAATACTCCAGGTGCAGCCTCACCAGAGCTGAGTAGAGGG
>JAUBNY010001077.1:934374-959974 GCA_032275445.1 Crypturellus soui
TATTTTATTTTATTTTATTTTATTTTAATATCTAAATCAAAAATTATGATCCTTGCCTTGCTCTTCAATTCCCATTTTTATTACTTCTATGCTTTTTTTTTTTTTTTTACTTTTTGAAGTAACCTAGAAGTCTCACTAAACATTTTTTGTTGTTATTCTTTGTTTTAACATTATACTGAAAGGGGAAAATCTGGAAGAGATAAAACACCGATTCTGTGAATGTTTACGGAGGGATAGTATGATAAAAAACAGAAGAGTACTTGTTTTCTGTATGGTATCTATATGGGCTTTTGTTATGCTTACTGTAAAACCCGCATGATTTATGAGAAGCAGCATTTTAACTGCACAACAATAAGCTAAATGTTTCCCTGTGCGGGACAACAAGGCACTTTCAGCTGGCTGAGTCTGCAGGGCCATCTACATTTATCACTCTCATAAAGTCTCCTGAATAAGTAAAAGCTCCCCTCACCCCCTCTCACTTGTGGGCTTTTAAACAGGAAGGAAGTATCATTTTCTTCTCTCCCAGCACAAAGAGACCTCTGAGCATCTAATTACAGTTTCTGTGAGCAAATGGAACCAGAAAAGCATTTCCCTGTAGCTAAAATGCCCAAGCAGAGCTCTCACTCTCTCAGTTTTCCCAGACTAAGGTTGAAAATCTGCTCTCTAAATTATTCCATTGCTTTACAGAGGAAGTATTAATTACATGACTGCAAATGTAGATGAGGGTGGGATGTAATTACAGGGCCGGCTTTGTGTCTGTTGTCCAACAGAATTAGACAGGAAGTGTTCGCGCTGCCAGCAGTTTCAGGTGTTTTGCAGCCTATTATATTTGCCGGTTCTCACCAGGTCTCGCGGATGGATCAGGTGACTTTCTGCTGCCCGATTGTCTGGAAAATCCACAAAGCTGCTATTACTTCAGGTTCACGATTTTTACAAGCCTGCTGTCTTTAGGTTTTCTCATAGGAGAAAAAGAATTAAGAATCCTTGCTGTGTTTTCACTCCTTGCCAAATTCTACCCATTTTCTCCCTTTCTTTGAAAAGATTTTATTTTTTGCCCTTGTTTTCAAATTTTGTAGTTCTAATGCTCTGCTTGTCGTGTGTCCTGACTGCCCCTACAGGGACCCAGTCCTTGCTGCATCCTGTCTGGGGTGCTACAGCTTGAAGCATGCGGTAGCACGCAGACGTCTTGCAGTTCTGACACAGTCTGGACTTTGCCCCTGAATCTTGTGTTTGAGGCTTTTTGGAATATACCTCCATCCTATCTATGTGCTGTAGGTGGGGGAAAGGAGCTTGTGTTTGTACTTTCCCACTGCTCCTTCCTTTGCTGGAACGTGACCGGAGCTGAATAAGAACCTATCCCCCAAATAGACAGAGGCTATTCTCTGTAGGCACCTTTGGTGGGGATGCTCTGTGTGGATAGGTGGAGAGTTTAGTTTTAGGGAGACAGGGTATCCAGTTTGGCTATTCTTGGTGCAAGAAAGCTCCCAGGAATATCAAGTGCATTAGCATAGATAAAATCAGTGAATTCTCATACTTGAGCTGAGCTTCACCGTGGAGTGGTGAACACAAACGCAGATAATAAATAGTAATAACTTCATTTTCACCGGGTGAGGTGCTGTTTCATTAAATCAGTTTGAATTGACCATGGTGCACAAATACCATATTCTGTGCAAATCCAAATGGAGACCATCTTAGAAAATACTAGGTAGAACAGTGGAGCACTTCAGATCTGCTCACATGCCTCCTTTTGAGTCAAGCTGTCTGGTTAAAGATACTATTATTGCCTACACTGCCATGCTCCTACTATTGCACTCTCTGCAATGTACCACTTAAATTGAATGTGTAATCTCAGTTGACCATGAAAATAAGTAAGTTGAGTTTATTTGCTTATTGGGAAAGAGAAGTATGGAGACAAAATGATTAAGAAGCAATGGCATGGACTGGGACTAGTTACAGATATAGCTCAAAGCAGAAATATTAATCCCAATAAAGACATGGTCCATATGTATTTCTGGCACTTTGACTAGTCGTTTTATTTGTAGGAGTGAGTTTTAAAAATATATTCTGGTGTTGTGTTTTTGCCCAGTTCTATAGGATTGTGAGGTCAAGAGCAAGCCCTATAGAACATGCATTAGTTGAGCGCTTAATGCAAACATAAGAATGTTGTGGAGCTCTCCAGGCCCACCCATCTGCCAGATATGGCATTTATCTTCAATAATGTAAACATTCAGAATTTACCAACATCGATTTGTCATGGCGATTGCTGAAATTTTTGCACACACTTTTCAGTTTACATACCGTGCTAGCAAATTTTGAAGACAGATACTAACTTTCTTTTACCTTTTAAACTTACATAAATATGAATAGTAATTAGATGCCAAGGCAACATGTGCTTTCTAAATTCCTAAAATAGATAGGATAGCTATTACATATGCACAGGCCCTATGAATGCCAGCATTTAAAATGTATATTCATGCATATACTGTAGCTGGTGTAGTGAAATGTGAAAAATATTTACATTCATTCTTGGAGGAATGACCTTAATAATTCATTTTGGACTCCACCTCTCCTGAATTACAGTTGCCTCACTTGTGGAATATTTTCCATATCTTGAAAAGACCCTAATAAATTCTAATATTTTCCTAAGTGTGGAAATAATTAGTAGTTTATGATGTCACAGATTTTCAAGCTTTTTCATATCTGTGGATGCAAGAAACTCATATTTCCTCTCTGTTCTCTGATGCTTAGCTGTATTTTATGTTTTGGTGAGCGTTAGGGTTTTTTTAATATTTTTTTCCTTTATTTTATTTTTAAGAGGTGCAATGTATGCTTCAAGTGTTCTTGTAACTGACTCAAAAATGTCTATTACTAAAGCATATTTCAATATGATATTATGAGAGTGATAAGAGATAGAGATACTTTGATTCTAAGAGTTATTATGTTATATTTTTAGTTCTTATTCTAAAGATGGCTTTCCTAAATTATCTAGCTCTTGTTTGATATAAATTATTATGAGTATTGCCAGTTCATTTCACATCAGAATTCTGTAGTTTTACAAATATGATGAAAAAAGTGATTTTATCCCCCAACAGCTTTGAATATTATTGTTCAAATATATTTTTCCAACAGTTGTGAAAATGTGGAGATTTTTTCTAGAGGGACTGTTGCATCCTAATTTAAGATTGAACAGCTCTGAATTTTTATTTGAATGAATTTTGATGGTGCATGGAATTAATCAGTTCTGGATAATCTTGATTCAAGTGTGGGTTGGATCTGAACCTGCATGCCTAAATTTATGTGCAATTAGTGCAAGCAAAGACTTGCTGAGAAATTTAGGTTAGGACAAAATGGGAGAAACACTAGAAAAAATTGTCATGGGACATAGGAGTTTACCAAAAGAGTAAAGACTTCGTTTAACTTAGTTTTTATATAAGATATTAATTAAAATAAGGGGAGCTCTGTGCTCATATCCAAACTCAGAATCTCATCTTATTCACATCTGAAAGTTATTGCAAAACTACTGAAGATGAGGGAATTTCAGTACATGATAGATCGCCTTTTTAGTATGCCAAAAGGGATTTATTTAGGAAAAAAATGCTTTGCACAGTTCTATGATACATAAAGTATTCTTGCAAAAGTTTACACAATTGCTGAAATTTAAACAAATGGAGATTTACTAAATAGGGTTCCAGGAATGTCAGTCAGAGGAATCACACATGTAGCCGTATTTTTAATCTCCTATATATTTACTTCTTTTGTGACACAGCCATCTGTTCCAGGAAAAATTCATGGATCTTTTTTCTCTTTCTCTCTTATTTCTTTTTTCTCTCTCTCTCTCTCTGTTTCTCTTTCTCTCTTTATTTTCTCTGTCACCTTCTCTCCTCATTACGCTCCTTCCCTCCTTTTTGCCATATTTCTTTGTTCTCCTTATCTATCTTCCTTAATTTTCTCAGTTCATCTTTCTCTCTTTTCATTTTCTCCCTCCCTCCCTGCCTCCCTCCCTTCTTTCCTCTTTCCTTTCCTATCCTGCTTTACACCCTCCTTTCTTCCCTCTTTCCTCCCTTCTCTATCTCTTCTTGCTCTCCTTCTCTATTGCTTTCTCTTATTTTTTCTGTCTCTATTTCTGTCCCTCTCTTTCTATCTCTC
The DNA here is from genome assembly GCA_032275445.1 of Crypturellus soui. NCBI lineage: Eukaryota > Metazoa > Chordata > Aves > Tinamiformes > Tinamidae > Crypturellus > Crypturellus soui. The sequence goes on from JAUBNY010001077.1 coordinate 938,521, forward strand.
TTTCTTTCTTCATTGTTTTTTATATAAGTCAGTTTTTCAGAAGGAGAGGAGCAACAGAGAAAGCAAGGGGCTGTTCTAGAAGTGCCCACATACCCCAATAATGGACTGCATTAAAAACAAACAAATCAATAAATGCAAACAGTAGAGAAATGTGAAAGGATACATGCAACGTGCAGACTCCTAAACAAAGACCATCTTTGTGGAGTGTAAAGGAAACATAATGACCACAACCTGCACTAGGGCTTGAAAACAATTAACTGAGAAGTCTTTCACAGTGGCCAGCTTTGGAGCCACTTCTAATTAGCTAACAGGTAATTCAAAGTCCATTTAAGTATGTTAAGCAAATTCTCTTCAGAATTTTTATGTCTGTCAGTCTGCCTGATTTTCTTGTATCTTCAGGAATTAACAGATTCTAATCTCAGAACTAAAACTCAGTTTTATTTCATGCCAGCATATTTCAAGGACTTATCTATCAGAAAACTCCTCAGCTAAACTATACTAGAGAGATAGCCCACACAGCAACATATTTTTGGGAGTGATTCACTCCATGCAGTTGGTGCACTGCATCAAGACCCAATTTTGTGTCTTGATGGGAAAATATACAGTGAACCAAAACCTTAGATCTTAAATGGGTTTTTGTATTTTTCATCGGGAAAATATAAATCCTCTCGAAGTATATATCACTTTGCCCCTTTTTGTTCAGTTACAGTATTGAGTCTGTTGCAATGGGAAATACCTATGAGATTATATTTGATCTGTTTTCATCTCAATGCAATGCTTAGTTCAACATATATTCCACCATGTATATTATGCATGCCTTCTTTTACAGATAAGACATGGGTAGACATGGGTAGCAGATCAAAACACGGTGCTGTCATATTATCTGTGTGGGATGGAGGAGATGAGAAACCCTGGCCGACACGTGTGGTGCAGCGTATGTTTGAGAGCATATTACAGACAAACGAGAATGACTCTGTGGAGAGCCAGCTCAGGTCTGGCAGGGCTTTTTACCTCGGTGTCCAAACCCAAGCAAACATGTACTGAGCTAACCTTGGAAGCAGTACATCCTTGTTCGTGTGCTGTTCAGCATGGAGCCAGCCTGGGAGCCTTTGCAACCATAGTGTGTTTTTATTTTTGACAAAATGGATGTAGAGCCCTGAGGCAAAGGCCAGTCGGTTGTGCGTGGTGGGATATTGCTGTTTCATGCACTCGATGATAGTGCATGAGAGTGCATACACTTTGAATGTGGAATGGGAGCTGTCTGACATTTAGAAAGAGGGAGAAGCTTGTAAGTAGTGCAGGCAGCCTGAAAGTAAGGTTATGCTGACATTAAAGGGGTAGAAGGAAATAGTAAGGGGATCAGCTCAGGAATATTCTCAACTCAAGGAAAAAAGAATTTTAAAATGTGGAAATGTCAAAAGGGAGGAGTGAAAACAATATGTAGATTGAGTTGTTCAGAGCTATAAAAGATTAGACATTTGAATGTAATATAGAAGGAGAGTAAACATTTGTTTTCTATGCTCTATGGCACTGGCATGTTAGTAATCTTTACACTTTTTCTCTTTGCATGTCTACTAATCATTTTAAAAACAGTGAAAAATGAAATGTCACTAATGACAGGATGACCTTCTCTAAGGGCTGCTCTTATATGTAACTCACCAGTCCTCACTTAAGTGGAATATGAATGGCCAAGTGTCCATGAAATTTGCATTTCTTTTTCCACCTTCATGATGTGTAATGTTTTGCAGTTATTCCCACTAATTAACAAGGGAAGAAAAATCAACAGTCAACCTTATTATTAAAGGTTAATTAAAAAAAAGAAATAAAGAAAAAAAAGGAAGAAATATGCCTCTTTTTGGAAAATAGAATGTCTAGAAAATTGTACTTTTGGAAATGGACTGCAAGTGTTAACATAGAAGTATGCTTTTTGGACACTTTTTTTTCCATGAAAGTGTCTATAGGGACAAAAAGGTAACTACTGTCTATCACAGATTGGGCACAAAAGAATTCTTAATTAGACTACGAGGAAGAAAAAAAAAAAAAGTGGCTAAACAGCCAGCAGTTGCCTCATTGCTACCTTCCACAGCAGTGTTCTTGGTAAGAAGTGTGAAACAAGGAGCAGAAACACAGCTGCTGTCAACATTAGATCTGATACTGCCTAGCTTCCCAAACGGGGATTTTGGCCTCCCTTGGGAAAAAAAAATCCACCTTCATAAGTGTTACTACCCTGAACAATGGTAAAGTGTGCATTATATCTCCAGGCCTCTTGCTCAGTCTCTAAGCTCAGTTCATCCCAATTCTAACATTCCATCAAAGTCTGCCACCAGCCTGCCTCCCAACTGTCCCAGAGGAAGGGGTGGCACATGTGTCCTGAGCCCCATTGCTAACCTTGGAGCTGTCAATAGGGTCCCTCATTGACCTGGCATTTTTAGAAACTGTAGTGTATTCAAGAGATATGGCAAAGAAATTTCGCCAAATTACAGACTTAATTAAGTTGCCTTCACACACATGCTTAGTGTCATTTGAAAAATCCTAAGATACTCTGTTTGGTCTCCAGCTACCCTCCAGGACCTGGGTTTCTCATTGGTCCTGTATCATATGTTCCAGCCCACACATGAATGTCTAAGGGGAGAATAATTCAAATGGTACTATGACTGTAAGCGTGGGCAACTGAATCGAGCTCTTAGTATTACGCTGATGTACATGATTAAGACACATCTGTTTCAGAATGCTTGTGGGTTTCTGACTTTTTTTCCGCTTTGGCTTGGTCTCCAGTGTAGATTAAAAGAACCTTGTGGTTACATCACTCATCTGGTAAAGGACAGGCTAGTTCCTTCTCTATAATCTTTTTTACAAATTTTATATTAAGTAGAAATAAATTTCACAAGCACATTGGAAATCTAGGATTTGTGATGCATTTCAGGTCTCTATGTACTGCAGTGCAGAACCATAGTGACATTTCTTCTTGTTTGCTCTTTTTTTGGCCTCATGATTTTCACTGTCTCTTCTCTTCATTGTCCTGTGCCAGCAAGTGCAGGAAAGGAGGGAATAGAGTGCTACTCCTCTTTCCCACAGAATCTCACCCTTTCCCCTTTCTTTTCTGCCATGTAAGGGTCTCTGGTGGGTTGTCCTGGTTTGGATAGTCACTTGGAAATGAAGGCTGACCTCTGGATTGATTTGTTTTCAGCCTGAGGAAGGAATTAAAGCTCACTTGTTGATCAAGTGTCTTCATGGTTTCAGTTTTATGATGATCAATATCTGCTTTAGCAGTTTTTATTAAAAGAATGAGACTCTTTTAAGATCTCTCAAGGAATATTTGCATACAGGAATACGGAATTTGTATGCTCCAGAATATAACTTGAAACTGTGATTGTGTCTTTTTTTTTTCTAGAATGTGTCTAGGTTTTGGAGAGTGGATGTGATTTAGGATATCTTCTAACTTTCATCATCCTTTCTGGTTGCTTTCAAACAACTTCTTCATCCAAGCATATCTTTTTCTAAATTTGTTTTCCATAGTCCTTGACTCTGTCAAAACATATTTTTAAGGGCTTTAGTATTTTTCCACTGAATTCTATTCCAAAAGTGCCCACTGTAACATTAAATGCAGAACCTTACCTGGAAGATACAGGATATATTTGCTATTTCTCTTCTGGATGTGGTCATCTCCTAATTTTCCTAGCCATATATCATAAGCAGATTCCAAATAGTTGAAACTGAGTGAGCATGGCAGGAAGGACACTGACAGGATAAATGCCTACTGAAACCTCCTAATTGAGATAATTATTTTTAAGCATCTGGGGAAGTACATGACTATAACAAAATTATTGCTAAAGACACAATTATAAATGAGCTGTCTTTGGAATTCCATTAAAATATAATTGAAAATGTGAATATTAAATTCTATGGGTTGAAACATTCAATTGATGGTAGCAGAACCTGAAAGTGTTTCAATTAACTTTATTACAGATTGTATTATAAGGTTGAATTCATATCCCCCAATCACTGTCTGAATGAAGATAGTTGTCATTTGTCAAAGCCTAGTTATAACAACATTATAATTAATGATATCACCTTCTGCATAAGGACACCATACAAAATTAAGGTCTTTCAGTGCCATGTATCTATACTGCGGGAGTCTTTGGATAAGCCCTTTTATAGCCACTTTTCAAGATATTCCATTTTTAAAGCAGTGTTTTAGGAACTATATATAGTAATGTCTGATTAATTTAATTTGTGTCACAAGCACTAGAAATTCTGTATTTCTTAAATAAACTATTGCATATTTTCTGGATTTGGAGAGAAAACTCTCATTTTGCTTTGAGAAAATCCCTAAGGTGCCCATTGACTTAAAGCTTTTGTCCAAAAAAAGTGATTAAGGTATTCCACAGGGGTAGAGAAGGTTCAAATGTAAGCCCTTTCTTTGATGAAATTAGATTTAGTTTTAGAGCAAAGGTTACACAATCTGTATGAGTCTCTCTTGTTGGAAGTGTTAGGATGTGTATAAATGTTAGAGTTAAATATAAGGAGATAACTGTCTTAAGAGTAGAAAGAGATGTTCTTGCTCGTGTTCTGGCAACTATTTTATTTACTGAGTGTTGAACATCTAAGCAGGATGAAACAGCTATAACTACAATGTCAGCAGTGGTGGAGACATAAAATACCCTGCTAGGTATTCCAGTCTGGATACTAACGGGAGGAGGTCCATAGGGGACAGAGAGCTGCATGAGTGCGTCTAAGGCATGAGTGCCTTAGATGTTGCCACTTCAGAACAAGTAAATATTGAGATGATAGTTGGTAATTAGGGCAATCACCTAAAACTGAAGGAAAAAGAAAAAGCAGCAACTTGAGTCAGCATTCACACATTTCTAACAACAGATTCTCACTACTGCTCCTAAGGCTTTTGCAACAAGGGCTTTTCTCTCTTTCTGGTTACCATAAGCTCCATCTGAGGCTGGGACATTGGTTCTAATGAAAATTAAGTTGAAATTGATGTGTTTTCATAAGACTGTTGCCCGAAAGGAACATTCTGGATTATAGCAGCTGATCTTAAAACACTCAAAACTAAAATAATTTATGTTGTAAGGGATCTCTGAATATCAAGACTTCTGTAACAGTAAGGGCAACTTTAAAGTTAGATTTATTTTATAATCCATTACATCTCATTTAATGAGGCTTCCAGGACCAAATAGATCCAAACCCGATCCCTCTTCTTTCTCCTAATTAGAGAAGTTTAGAGGTTCTTCTGGTTAGACACCTTCTAATTCTGATTGCCAATATCATTATATTTGGAGGCATATTTACTTGTTCATTGTGACAATTCTTTGGTTTTTTTTTTGTTTTTTTCTTCATCTATGTTTTACGCTTGACTTAGACATCCCTTCTCTGCATTCTCTGTTCTAGTTTTAAATCCCTTTTTTTCTTGAATAAACATTAAAAGTACCATATAGTTTTTACTGGATTCTCCAACAGCGGTCTTTATATCTCACCATACAGAGGGAAAATGCTATCATGAAGAAATCCTAAAAACATTTTTGACATTTTTGCTCTTCTTTTAGCAAGTTAACAGTGCCACCAAAAAAATTTCAATGAGCTGTAAACCTCTTGGTCTTTTTTTGCATTAAATCAGCAAGAACTTGCTAGAAAATAAAAAAAAGGGGAAAAAAAAAGAAAAAAGCATATTCCCACCTCCACCCACTTTTTATTATCATTCCCTATGGAGAATACATACTAATGTTCAGAAGAAAGCAAACAATGTGTAAGAAAAGTATTCCTTTAAAATCTTCTGAAAAACAATGTGGATGTGGTAAATACGAGTGCTATATCCCATCAAACAATGGAAAAACTGAAAGACACAAGGAGTAGAACAGTCCTAGTCATGTATTTAGACTGCAAATTCTCTGTCATGATAATTATATATTGTATATCTATCTGATGTGCTTTTTTTTTGCAACAGACTTTTAATTTAGGCCCTCTATGGATGTTATTTAGGCTATAAGCACTAAGCAAGAAGATAGAATTATAAAATGGACAATAATGATTAAGGGTTATGAACTGTTAAATAAGAAGAGGATAAGGCTTAGCCTATACGGATTTCAACATTAAGTGTTTATTTTTTTAAGAAAGCACAAAGAAGTATTAATTTGTAAGGACATTGTTCATATCTTTGACATGTTATTTTATTCATTCTTTGTAATACAATATTCTCACATGTTTGAGTGCTATTGGGTCACTCAACTGTACATGAATACCATCTACATGAATTGCAGTTTATAGTCTGAAGGTTTTAAGGTTTGAAAATCAACACTTCTCTCACATCCTTCAGTTGAAGAGATCTTGATAATTATCTATATTAGACAGTATGATGCTACTGTCTGTGATAATAGGTGACTAAAGTGGATGAGATGGGCATTTCCAGTCAGCTCCATGTCGAAGGGTAAGATGAAATGCTGGTATAAATGGGTGTGATTTTACCGGGTTGCAATCACTTACACTAGCAGTTAATTTTTCTCTGTGTGTTTATTGGCCAGCATGAATCTCTACCTCCCTTACTGCAAACTTTCATGCTCTCCTTTATGATCCCATCCACTCTTAAAGGCCAAAACCGAACAAATCCTTCATTCATGGCCCAGCAGGAGTCTTGATTTATGATAGAATAAATCAATGTGCTCTCATCGGGAGGGTAGAAACTTATGATAAAATGATTCTTCCAGTCCCAGAGATGCAGAGCCAAATACAGTATTTTGCAAAACTCTGAATTGCGTTTAGTATTTGCTAAAATAGACTTTCTCATTTTTCACATGTTAGTTAACTGTCTTCAATTCTCTGTGGTAGTAATGATCCATTGACTATTTAATAATCTTGGTTTTATGTGAATTTCTTCACCAGAATTATGTTTGATTTTTTATGTTGTACAAACTAAAGATTTATAGGAAAAAAAATCACTCTCTGCCCTAAATCCACTGAAGGATAGAGTTTGCTCTAGTATAAAGATCCTAGGTACACCTAGGTGGACCAACCTAGTGTAAAATATACCTCTGAGATCTGTAGCTTGGTATATCACAAAATCTTCCTTCTCAGTACAAAGAGGGAGCCATGACTTTGGCTTTGTAATACAATGCATTTTTTTTGTCATTAGAGACTATCCTGAATCAGTCACCAGTGGATCTGCACTGTGCAACACTCTAGGAGAATTATCTATTTCCTGCTGAAGATATCATGTCTTGGTATTGGATATTTTTTCCCCATCCTGTTAATATGTGTATGTGTATAAATGAGAGATGGTGAAAGATCTTACTACAGCTGTGGAACTTTTGAGTTCAAACATTGGAGTGAGTGGCTATATGTGCCCATAGCAAACATGAAAGAGCCTTTGTCCAGGAAGGTATGCCAAACAGGTCAAATTTAATAGCCACTACTGTAGTATGTTCTAAAGAAAAATGTAAAAGCACTTTGGTTCAATGTGGTAGAACCCAAACACATTAGCCTGGTACATGTCCAGCTGGAGAAACTCTACTAGGACTGTGCAGCAGAGAGCAAGCTAGAAACCGACAAAGTTACTTTTCTACACAGGTTTTCTTCTGTTTTCTTCTGGATTTTTTTTTTCACTCATGAGTCACTGAGGCCACAAGAGCAGCTTTTTATGCAGTTGTTTGGACAACACTTTATTTTATTTTTTATGTGACACTAAATTATTTAATGTTTACATCTCCCTGGGTCGATGTGCCTACTCAAAGTTCCTTTGGTAAGATTCTTATAAATTTCGCTGTCTTAAAATTAGATATCTTCACCCTCCCTGCCCCAGATCTAACCTTTCTTTCCAGTTAATGAGGATAGACATGTCCCTTAGACAATAGTTTATCATGACTACTGTAAATGTCTATTTCAGAATGGCAAGAGTCTCCCTCTCGCAGTACCTGCTTCTCTGCACAGATCGTGTAAAGCTTAGATCATGCAGAGCTTGAACCAGAAGACAAACTTTTCACGGCTGTAATTAGGGAGATGGATACCTCCCCTAGCTGCTGCTATATAGAGAGAGAAACCATTTTTTTCCTAGAGGTCAAGCACTGCAGCTTGCTTTGTGGCTGAATTTTTGCCAGGTGAAAGCTCTTTCACCATCTTGGAGATTGTTAATTGGAATGATGCTAAAGAAAAGTCATGAACTATTTGTAGGCTGTAGGCAGCATGAATGATTTGATTGGGGATGTAGCACTCATTTACTTATTGTCCATCTTTTTTATTTTTCTAGTAGCCTGAAGAAACCAGAAAGCCATTCACATCTGTGCGAATGAATGTAACTAATATATGAAGAAAAAGGAGGACACTGCATGGTCAAGACAGCACTCACTCCATCTTCCTTTTACACCAACAGAGTGAGCAGAAATAAGCTGAAGTATGCCAAAGGGAATTTGATGATGCCTGACTTATACCAGTGTATCAGTTTTTTCTTTTTTTTTTAATTTGTCTTGTTGCATGAGCTGCCATGAAGATAAAGGTTAGGCAGCAGCTAGTGTAATCAGTTAGCATTTGTTTTGAGAAAGATACCTTCCACAGAAATATATCACTCATGGCTTTCATGTGTCAAGGTTATAAATGACGGTTCCATTTGGAAAATCAAAGCTCATATATAGTTTTAGTTGGACATCACAGAATGCAATATAAGGAAAACCCAATTTTTAAGTCTTTTCCCTGAAGCGTTAAGGATTGAATTTAATGATCCGTATCTGAAGGACATGCTTGAGGCTGACAAGGTCAGAACTAATTTTACATGTGGTACACAGATTTGAAATGACTCTCCTGAACCATAGAATGAATGATCTATTCAACTTTCCTCAGAAGCAAGGTTCAATGAGTACTAGCAGATTTTCCTGCTGTTTCAGGTATAATTACAGAATCACACAGGTGGTATTCAGTCTTTCTCTAATTTAATAAACAAAAATTCTTCATATTGCCTCAAAGCTGAATGTTTTCTTTCTTTATAAATTTGATTGGAAAAAAAATAAAAAAAGAGCAAACCAAAACATTTTCTTGTATATTGGGGAAGGTATTACAATTAGTGTTATTTCCCCTTAAGGCTTTTTTGTCTGTCTGCAAAAACATTTTGATACTTTACCTAGAGAAACTGGTTTATTGTGTTTATGGTATGCTATGAACATGCATATGAACATGCAGAACTTTCTTATGACTTGTCCATGAACCTATCACTTTAAAAGGGATCTAAATTCTTTCATTTTGTTCCTAATGCATGTTTAAGTTCTACTTGCATCATATGTTTGTCTTTTTAGGTACCTGAGCTATCTCAGCAATAGAAATTGCTTTCTAAAACTTAACAATTCACAGTATAATTGCAAATGGTAGATTAGAACCTTTTTTATTAACTATGCAAATTTTCTACTTTCAAATTGTGGGGAGAAGTATGCATATAACAAAAGTCTGAAAGTTTTCAGTTAGTCAAACAAAAAAGTTGATCTACCCAGGCTAATCTAGTTTTTAAGGTAAGCTTCAAAGTCAAACCCATGTTATGAAATAAAAAGAAATGCAATTTCTAATTCCAACTGGAAATATATTATTCCTTTCCCTGTGGAAAAATTGCTTGTGATGAACAGAGTTTGTAAAATAATAATACTTAAAAAAATATATAAATTGCTTGATATCAGATGTTGTTCAGTTAATGATTTTTAGCTCTTTGATCTAACTACGGTTCTGTTAAGTCTGCCTGCTTAATCAGCCTACCAACAGGCACAAACATTTTTACATTTTTCCTTTTCCTTTGCTTCAGTTACATGTATGCTTTACCATCAAACTTCTGAGAAATTTTCAGCAATAAAAGCTCTAATTTGACTCTGACAGTGTCAACCCTGACATTTACTCTGGCTGTGTCTATGTCATGCACTGAAGTTTCTAGATAATTCATAATGAGATGGCTGGCATACACCCTCTGATCAGCACAGTATCATGTGGGAATATAAGCTCAAATTCTGAAAGATATTTATCAAGTTTAATGTAGTTCCGTGCTTCAACTTGTAATCATATCTCTCAACAGGACTAATTAATGTTAGCTCAGTTCCATATTGATGCAACTATATTACCTTCTAGTTCCCTAATTAGATAGATGTGTGCTAATTTGTAAGTTTTTAAACCGCATTCCATTGCTCCTAGTCAAATTGCTCTTACTAAATTGCAATATATGATTATTTTAAAGCTAAAAGGCAGAGCTACAACTAAACAAATCACTTTTAACATTTTTAAATATACAGCCACATAGCTGGCTGGCTATATGACTGTGGGCAAGCTGCTTGCAACCTACTGTCCTGCAGCAAAATGCTTAACTAGTCATGAGCCAAAAAGAGCTTATTGGATAGATAGCATGGGATAATAATTTTATAATTCGTTTTCTTGGAAAACGAATTGGAAGAAAAGTTGTCTTCCACAAAACCTCTCCTGGAAGCATATGAAAACAAAGCTAAAGGAAATGAAAGGCTGGAATAAAAACTGGAGATACGGTCTCTTGTTTTCATGCTGTTCTGAAGAGTAATGGATGGAATTGCTGCATAGAGCTGCAGCCAGTGAATCTTTTGAAACGAAATTGTCCTCTGATCTGACAACACTGTTCTAAGAACAGCTGAAGAAAAGAAACAACCAGGTTAATTCCAAATTGTTTTTGTGCAGTCTAGTTCAGAGAGATGATTAAGGATTTCACTGTAATTCAGTCTAGCCTTAAGGCTATTCAAACTCACATGAGCTGTTTAGGATTCCTTGGACACTATTATGGCTGCTAATGATTTCCTGAGCAGACCATGTGGTGGTCACCTCTCTGATGCCTTCTGTGCTCAGGAAAGTGTATAGCAATACAGTATAATATTACAAAATACCTGTTAAGCTTTTCCTATCGAAAGAAGCAGCCCTTCGTAAAATATTGTTTTTTGGCCAAAAAATTTAAAGATAGATTAAGTTGGTGAGCTGGCCAATACTCTTAATGATATTCCCCTTCCTGTAGAAAACTTAGCTGACTATTTAAGGGAATTTTGATAAATATTGTGTTGCTAGCGCAAACAGCGCCTTAGCCTAGGTTATATAAATGTAGTAATCACACATCACTGAAAAAGATAGCTCTTCCTTCCTCTATGTAATGAAAAGTTGAAGGTCTGCCAAAAAAAAAGTTGAAGTGCCAGAAATTCTGTCAATGTGAAGGCATCTTTCCGCTTGTAAATCAACTACACATTTAAATTACTTCCCTTCATAATCTATTAAAATGGTTTTGGCATAGATGTGCTCTGTGCAATGTTCATTGCATAATTCCACTTCATTTCTGGTCGGCAGTTGTTATTTTTAAGTCTCAAATGCTATTGAAGAAGGGAACGCATCTTATTCTGAGAGAGACAAAAACAACTGAAAGTAACTAGAAAGATGTTTTTAAAGTTAAATTAAAAGGATTGTCTTGGTTATTTACTCTACTTGATTGGAAAGCTATTGTGACATAGCTGGAACAAGACTGTTTTTATGCTAGATTAATTACTTTTTAAAATGATCTGTTGATAATAAGGGGGAACATGGAATTCACTTGTCATTATTTCAAACTATATTGACCTGTTTTTAATAAGGAAATACTGGCATTTAGTTCAAAATGACTAAAACTTCACTTCTGAATTCATAAAAGTTGCTAGAGGCGATCAAATCCATTAAGACTTCTTTTCTATGGTAAAGACAAACTATACGCATAGAGTGAAAGTTACAAAAAAATGTAGCACTATTAAATTCAGTATTTGGAAGGAAGAAACTATTTGTAAAACCCATAAAATCCTTCTGGCAAAATATCTGTTACATATTAAATGAAGCTAATGAGCCAGTCGAGAAAACACTAAGCCACTAAAATCCATTTTGATTTTCTGTATGTTTTAAAGAGCAATATAAACAAAAGCTATCTCTTTCTCCACACTTTCACACTGTTAAAGCTGTTTCACACTAAGAAGCTAAAGAGTGTTGCTTGAAAAAATGGCTTGATGCAGTTTGAGCAAACTCTAGTACACTGCACATCATGATCCTGAGGAGTAAGGAGTATTCCCAAACATACACGAAATGAAGGTGGCGGGATGGTGATGTTAGATTACTGAATTTATCTACATCCAAACTTCTGCAGATGAGGAAAAGTTTGTTGCATTAACTCTTATCCTTCTGAAAATGGATAAATTAACCTACCCTTGCATTTCTACCCTTGCAATTTATTGCTTGCTTGGAGAGTTAACTGTGGCCACTCTGCATGGTCCACAGCATTACAGAATCACAGAATGGTTGAGGTTGGGAAGGACCTCTGAAGACCATCTAATCCAACCCCTGGTTTGTCAGACCTCTGTTTGACTGGATTTTGAATATCTCCAAAGATGGAGATGTCATAGCCTCTCTGGCAACCTGTTCCAGGGTTTTCACCATCCTAACTATAAAAAGTTTTTCTTATGTTTAAATGGACTTTCTTGTATTTCAGTTTTTGCCCATCATCTCGTGTCTTCGAACTGAGTACCACTGAGAATGGGAAGAGCCTAGCTCTGTCTTCTTTATAGCTATTAACGAGATTTAAACATTAACGAGATTTCCCCCAAGCTTTCTAAGCCACTGCATAATCTAAGTATCTTCTTGTATGACAGATACTCCAAGACCTTACTCATCCTCATAGTTCTGAATTTTTCCCAGCAGGTCCATGTCTTTTACATCCTGGGTAGCCCAGAACTGGACCCAGCACTCGATATGTGGTCTCACCAGTGCTGAGCAGAGAAGAAAACTCATTTTCCTCAATCTGCCAATGATGTTTTTCTTAATGAAGTCCAGAAGCTTGTTGACCTTTTCTACAAGGCCACATGGCTGGGTCATGTTCAACTTAGGAACCATCTCCTTCTCTGAAAAGCTGATTTCCATCTGGCTTGCCCCCAGCCTGTACAGGTGCATGGTGTTACTTCTCTTCAGATGCAGGACTTTACTTTTCCCTTTCTTGAAATGAAAGCATATGCTGCATATGTTCAAGGTCCATTCTGGTAAAGGTACAGCTATACTGAATGTTGATGGACGAATCAAGCTAACAGATTGTTACCATAATATTAGAAGAGGTGTATATACCCCTCCAAAGGTCAGGTATGCCTCGCTTAGCTTTGAGTTCATTACACACTGTGCCAAAAGTGGTATCTGGTGGCCATTCCTTTGTATCCCATTGCAGATTAATTGCTGATAATCAGAAAAAAACAGATGCATTGATGGCAGATCAGTTGTTACAATTTCTAGTTCCAAAAGTAGTGCCGTGGAAGTCATCCTCTGGTATGGTTGAAAATTTATAATACTTCACAGGTTAGGAGAATTTTGGAAGAAGCACGCTAGTGCTTGAGTGGAGGCTACATTAACTCCTCTTTTGTGTGTTTGGCCTAACTAGAGTTTTCTGTTAATAAAAAGCAGATGTTAAACTTGTTTTTATGGAGTTCTTGCATGATCTTCTATTGGAGAGAAGCTAGTACATGTTTGGTAACAAGTACTTTAATTTTACATATTCTACTTTCCAGAAATGTAAATTTGTTTTACTTTAAGCAAAAATTTTTGTTACATTGATATTGACTTGTGTAAGCAAAATTACTGGATTTTATTTTTCTTCTTTTGATCTACTGGCTTTGCAGTATTCACAGCCCCATTCTTCATCTTCCACCCTTTTTCCCAGCCTAATGATAGCCATCATTATCTCAGCTATACTGAATGAATACATTCCTGCATCTTTTCCTCATGGCAAGAAAACTAATGCTTGGAAGCTTGGAAGTCCTATTATCCTTCCTATTACAGAGCTAGAGGAACCTAAGAGGTGAATTAAGCCTAATACTCTTGTGAACTTAGTCTCTCACCCTACACGCTAGGTTTATAGCTTGAATTCACAGTCACACTGTTATTTCCCTGCTTTCTAAACCAAGACACTTTCTTCTTACTGAATGTATGCCCCCTGCAAAGTTTGAATGTCCATGTGAAAGAATGGCAGTAGGGGTACTGGAGACAGGAAAGCAACAGAGAAAAGTGAAAACTGTTGCCTGCAAATATAATATTTCTAGTGTGTTTGTGCAGAGAGCACATTAGGTAGCTTTCTTCAAGATCTATACATATCAAGTTATTCAGAAAGATAAGAAATAGCTCAATGTTTCAGGCAGTGCTTCTTATTCAGAAGCAAACATTATGTAGCAGTGACAAATACTTGTTTACCAATCATAATAACCACTAAAACATAGATGTTTTATTTACGAGAGTTATATGCAAAAATGCAACATTACGACAGAAAGCAGAAAGTAAATATTTTGTCCTGTGAAAATGTTTTAATATTTGAAAAAAATGAAATAATTGTTGATTAGGATGAAATAATAATAATTATTATCAATAAAATCCTGCTAGTGACAAAGAAGAGGGCAAATATTTCTGAAAAAAATAAATTGATTTTCTAGATGTTAGATGACAACGGACTGGAATAAATGAAGTACTTAGGAAGACCTTGGGTCCAGGAAGCCAAATTCATTGTCCCTGAGATTGGGGTTGGAAGTTTCAGTAAAGGTTATATTTCCCAGCACAATGTTATGTCTTTGAAAAAATCTTTATCTTCCTGCATAAAATATTCTGCTGGGAGGTTTCAGTTCCTGTGTATGCAGAGATGGGATCTACATTGCAAGAAGATTCTAGGCCACATTCATGGTTTACAGATTGCAATCTGGCTTCCAATTTTGTATTTTCCTTTTGCAACTGTTTACAACAGATCTTTAGTCAGAGATGGTTATACATCAAACAAATGGTTAACTTAACAGCAAAGAAGAGAGGGTTTTCACTCACCTGCTTATCAAAACATCACCAGTATTTCTAGTTCTTCATTTTAAAACCAATTTTGTAAATAATTATCAAAGTTTTGCAACATGCAGGTTGGCTCTAACACACAGGCTGTGCTAGTATATCTTACTATACGCTCACTAGAAGTGTAAATTTAGTATATGTGTATATGCAAGCGTATACTAAACTATACTTATATACTTAAAAGTATAAACTTAATATATATAAAAAACTCAGTGTGACTTTCATTCATGAAAGGCCAAGACCTGATTTACTTTGTATGTATATAAATACAAAAAAAAATTAAAAAACTCAACAAGATCAAAATGAAAAGAACATATTTTGCAAGAGAACACAGCAGGGAACAGACAGAAAATCTTCTTTACAGGGTCTCCATGGCAGAAGATACAGAAGTGTAATGGCACATGACTAAGAGGTCAAGGGGCAGATGATGCCTGTTTATGTAGGTACTTCCGTCTGGTTGCCCTGACCAAGTCCATGACATTAGCTTCTGCATGTATCCCTATATTGAACTCAGTGAGAGAGAAGAAGCTGATCAGGGAAGAAGTTATTCATTAATAACATCACTGGTGAGAAGAGAGAATAAAAAACCAAATTTTCTTAGTATAGGAAAGACATTTCATTCAAGAAATATGTTTTCTGTTCAAGAGAACAGAATAAAACTTGATATATTTGTGCCCTTTGTTCAACTGAAGCAAATTTGGATCAGTCTTAAGAGCATAAAATTCCCAAAGACAACAAAATACATTTTATTTTAGAGTTGAATTCCACCTGATATTCTGATATATTCTGATATTTGGGGACCAAGTTTACTTTTGCCATGAAAAATGACATAATGCAAAAACTGATGTTAGTATATGTACAGCCAAATAACAAGTATACCTAGGACTTATTTTTAAGATAGTCAGTTTCCCTTTTCCCTTTTCTGGAAGTTCAGTTTGTCCCAGATGTGAGTGGCTTTAAAACCAAAAACCTATGTCTGCAGCTGAACCCGCAACTCAGTTGCCACTTTTGGCTCACAGAGGGACATTTTAAGATCCTTAGGGCTTCACTAATGCTAAACTAACTGAGATTAATAAAAATATAAATGGATTATAAAGGGAAATATTAATGACTATTTCTTTTGGTAACTGTGGCTATATTTCTCCTTGGAGTCTAATTTGACTGACATACGCTGACTGAAAATGGGTTTGAGTCACAGCAGCTTTGGATATGAGTTTTTGACTTCAACTTGCAATATTTAGGAGGGATCAGATCTGAAGATTTGATTCAGACCATTAGAGATATACAAGTACTGTATGTCTTTCTAACAAAACTGGATTAAAATCACCTTCTTTGTTTCATCTGGATGAAGGAGGTGTCATATCATGGGTGCCATCAAAAACTGAATGCTTAAAATTAGGAGTGAAAATCTCCATACTCCATATGGGAGTATCCATCTGTGCTGTAAAATATGTGGAAGAGTTTATAGAAGGGCAAAATCCTGCATATTAGAAACTTTATTGCAAGAATCATCTTTATACAGCCACATAACAGAATCATGTCATGAATGCCTGATCCAGACTAGTCAGTACAGTTCAAATTTTACAAGACCATTAGGAACTGCACTCCCATAGTTTATGCATTCAAAATTTGTTTGCAGAAAGCCATTATGCTGAATTATTTCAAAAAACAAATCCATTGAAGGAAATTCTAAGGTAATTATGAAAAGTTCAGGAGGAATACAAATTACAACATTTGTTACTTTTTTTTTTTTTCCGGTGATACCTGGATCAAACTCAAAAAAAAAGATTTTTTTAATGTTTTAGATAATGCAAGGGGATATTTTAAACTCATTTCCCTGGAATTAAACACAATGTGCCAAAACATAATACAGCAATTTATTACAATGCTCATTAGTTAATTGAAAATTAGTCTACCTTTTACAGGCTTTCAAGAATGTTTGCTCTTACAGAACACATCTAAGGATATTTGATGAATTAATGTTTCAGAAAAAGTGGGACAACTGTCACACAAATTATTTCTAAGTGAAGTCTGAAACTATCAATGCGCCCAGCAAGACATTGGTAATTTATGTAATGATTTAACGCACTTGCATCCTACCTTGATACAATTATGATAGAAAAAGCTTTCCTGTTGACATTAACAGATGTTACTCTAGATAGGTGTCTTGCAGTCAAATCAAAGATTGTCAGCAAGGAGTAAAATACTGCCACAGGTAAAAATTTACTTTGCCAGTCAAAGACTGGAAAAGAACTTTGCTGTAAACAGCAAATTTATCTCATTTAAAAGTCTCCATTATTCTTACTTTGCTGAAATTTTTCTTCATCCTATTCATATGCATATATTCTGTCTTCAACTAAAAAGCAATCGCTTTTTGTTCCTCATATAGGATAGCCCAGAAATTCAACAATATCTCCCACATTTCTCTGAGGAGAAAGTTAAAATTCATACCTGTACCATAATTTTCTTTCTGAAGTCTGAGATAAATCAGATCATTGCTTACAAGCACCTTGAGAACTGTTGGTTAAGACAAAGCCTACACCCATTGATAATATGTGCTTTAGTTTAACATTACTTGCAGGAACTAAAAGATCTAAATAAGCTGTCAGCATATTAAGCAGTTGTAGCTGTGGTGGATCTTACGAAAATGTGCACACTAGAAAACAAGAAATGTAGAACCTTTGGTCGACGACTGGAACTAATGGGTTCAGTGCTGGAGGTACTCAATAAGGGTTCCCTCCTGGAAAGTTCTGAGTTATAGCAGAGGAGTGTTGACTTTGCCTTGAAATTAATTGTAGACACTTAAACAGAAATGTGTAAGTAAATTTATCTTTTGCTCAGAGAATCAGAAGGTCACTGGTGTGAGGTCTGCGGATTTTGCAAGCAGCATGTTTTTGTGTTTCACAGAGCTGGTCCCCAGATTGTTCTGTGTGTGCATGAATGTGGAGCTTCCTTAAAAAGGTTCGGGTTTTACTAATTGACTTTCCACAACCAAAGAGGAAGAGTTGTACAAGAGTGTACTTGCCACATCTTTATGTCTAATAAGCTGTCTATTCACTAGGTAAACTAGATGTTTGGGAAAATGTTTTTCCAATGCCAATCACATGTCATTTAGAGAATATTACTCAAACACGGTTGTACTGCAACAAACATGCTAATAAAAAAGTCCTGATATTTTAAACAAGTTCATTTTCCCAAGGGCAGGTAATTTTTTTAAACAATGATGTCTTCATGCTCTTTCCATTGAATACTGGTCAAGGACTGAATTTATTTGAGTGGAATAAGAAGTAGAATTTTTTTTAATATGTAATTTTCTGTTCTTTCTAGTCTCCATTGTGTCCAATGAACACCATCTTTTTCTGGTTACTCTTGAATCACCTCTTTAATTCCTTATTCCTCTTCCCAAAGACTTGATTATTTCCTGTGGAAGTTGGGGGCAACTTCTGTTAATGACTAGTAAGCTCAGGAGGGATTCCTCGAGCCAAATCTACATCTGATCTGGGGAAAGATATGGAAAGTCTTTAGTCAGTGGGGAGAAATAAGATCTTTTAGGAAGTCATTGATCGCCTCCTAAATACTTAGCAACTGATCAGACCATCCATGCAAAAAAAAAGATCTATTTTTCTCCACTGCCTGTAAGCAGAACATAATGTGAAGAACTCAGACAGATATTTTAAGGTTTCCTAGTTTAGTAAGAGGAATCCCATCCTTCCTATCTTAATTTGTCATCTAACTATCATTGGAGGTGTGGTTAAATAACAGCTGCAGGATAGATTCTAATACAGTTACAACGTATTGTTTCTCTGGTAATGAGTGACCCTGAATAATAAGTAAAGAGCACAACTGTTTATGGAAGAACATTAAGAATTAAGGGAAAAAAAAAGATCAGAATAAGCAGCTACAGAATCAGTATCTGGGTAATGTATTAAGTTATATATTAAATTTAGCAGAACTTGATTTTTCCAGTACAACAATACATGGATACATAGTCAACTAAGTGGCATGTAATTTGAGATATATTAAAATTTGCTGAATTTAGCAAAGATCAACCTAAATTTTGCTGCAATACACTTCATGCATCCTTTTATAATTGTACATAAATTGCCACAAAGGTGCAAAGCCTTCATATATTCATGCCCTTTGACAGCTGCAGCCAAGATACCTCTGTTCACACAAAATGAAATTGATGTAATTTTACCTATAACTATGTCTTTGAAGATTGAGCATTTACTACTTCCTCTCTGCTGTGTGGGTGAAAGAAGAAGTTATAGTATTAGCAGTAACGGAGCTGTAACTTTTAAAGGAAAAGACTGTGTTGGCATATTAATTACTACTCAAAACATGATAATGTCCTTTTAGGATAAAGACAATTAAAAATCAACCAGATCTTTTATTCAATATTTTCCCGCCTTTTTTTTTCTCTGACATACACTTTACTTTCAAGTTGTACGGAGATTGCATTAATGACAAAAGCTTGCTTCAAAAGCTCCCATTTAGATTCCAATTTTGAATTGCTGAAGAAAAATGGAATGCTGTATAGTGAAGACAATCACTTTGTTTTCTTCAGCTTTCCTGCTTTACCATTCATTCTGATCATTCAATATGCATCTAGTTCAAAGTAGTAAGACACAATGCTTAGTGTTTGCAAAGTAACTAATAAACCTAATGGAACACTGATAGTTACCTCTTTAAATCTTGACAAACTTGAATCTGGAGGTTTTTTGCTACTGATTTTGTATCACTATAATTCTACGGGCCTCCATGTACACTGACGCAACAGAAAAATCAGGCTAAAGAATGTATATAGTAGCTTTGCATTCTATATTTTCCAATATCTCTATATGAAAACTATTATTACACTGAACATTTAAAGTATAGAATTAGATTTCTATACTCTAAATGTTCATTAAATGTTTAAGTTTAAAATGAGAGTAATATTCTTTACTAGAAGAAGCCTATACTGGTTTAATCACTGGTAACCATCTCCAAGAATTACAAAACCTATTATTCTTGTTTTTCATTTTTTAGTACTTTCTACTCAGCTATCCCAGTGAAACAGACTGCATCAGGACTGCTCAAAGTCCTGCTTTTCATTAATCTAAAATTAGAAAAAGTGAATAAACAGTGAGATAGGGTGGGGAGGGCATACAACAAGGAGAAGTGAAACATAAGAAATTGAAATCTTTGCAAAAAGTCCGGGAAGTGGCCAGCAAGCAGAATGCAAAATGTGAATGAAATAGGCCAGCCTTCTTGTTCTATAATAAGCTAATGAGTGAAAGAAATAAATGTACAGGGAAATCAGAAACTATAAAGATCTTTACCCTTGTCTGCTGTCCAAATGGACACACTTATTGGTCTTGCTTAAGTCTTTTTGTTTAGAGTTCCAATTATCTTCCCCTGCAGCTGCATAGGAGAGACACAAGCTGTTTCCATGTTTCATCCAACTTTGCCTCCCTGCCTCCAAAGTCAAGTGATGTAGATTCCTTACACATCCTCTCTTTAAGGCTAGACTCTATAGAGTAGATTGGCCATGGCCCACAATATAACACGTTGTGTAGCAGCTTATTTGGGTTCTATGTGTTGCCCCACGGCAGTATAATATGAAGATCCTTTTGGTTTGTGTTCAGTTCAAACTGTCTGATATAATGTGAGAGCTTAGGTGCAGCTCTTGGAAAGAGAAGAAAGCATGAAAGTGAGAATAGATGTTATATATTTTAGAGTTATTTCATGAGAACCTATTGGGGAGCCTAAGAGATGATCCTGGAGAGATTTTCAGGACAGTGTGTTGGACAGAGCCCAACTTAGTTCAGTCCTATTCATATTGTCTTTTGTGCATAGCCTCCTACAGAGAACTATCTTGAGAACTACACCTGGTCCTTAAAAGGAACTATATTTTACACCTCAAAAATACCTACTAGTTGGCTTAACTGTAGATTTTATGTAACAAAGATGAGCAGAAGGCCAGGACCTCGGAGCAAACCGCAAAGGTAAATTATTCAGTAACTCCCTTTTCCAGACGGGCACTCCGACTCCCTTTTTCCAGATCAGGAAACTGATCTTGTCTCTTACTTTTTTTGTCAGGGCATTTAAGGTGAAATATTGATAATAAATTGCTGCCTCTTATTCAATAGTTTGTTTTGTTCAGATGAATTTAATCTATTCCAATTTTAGGCCTCTTAAAGTTTGGTGCCTATGTTTAAGCAAGTTAGACAAGGTTCATGCTATGGAGAGAAATGGACATGTTTAAAGGGCAGATCATTTGGCCTTAGGTACATAAATGAAAAATAAATTATCTTAAGGTATGTTTTTACCTATATTGGTTATAAAGAGTACTTTATTTGACATTTTAGACTCCTAAAGTGGGCACTTCAAGAAATGAGATGTGTGTTTGTTTTTTATTTTTCGCATTGCTCTGAGATAGATCATCTCAGACAAAAACAAATTGCAAACATACAGCAGAGTAGATTTGTGAATAACGTAACAGTTAAAAAGAAAACATAGATAGTTGTTATTTATATAAAGATTACATTATTTTTGTCTTTTGCCCTCATTCTTTTTGGACGGTTTCTGTGGCCTCTTAGTCCTTAGAGACATTCCTTTTTCCTCC
>JAUBNY010001077.1:968118-987587 GCA_032275445.1 Crypturellus soui
AGACTTTTGAACGAAATCAGATGACACAAAAAGTTATAGATTTTGATGTCATTTCACCTATGTTGTTGTGCAAGGATATCTTCCCCTCATTTAATGTATGAAAATCACTAAGAGAGAGAGATTTGTCACGTAAATGTCCCTGAGAGTACACAGTAAGAGTGTACAGGAAGGGACCACATACATCAGAGAGTCTATCTATCTCCCTGGGTTTGCATACTACTGGATAATATAATATTTCTTATAAGCAGGCTAAACATAAAACTAACTTTCTACTTTCATGTCATTGTGCATAGAGGGCTCTCAAAAAGTCTGAAAGAGTGTCCTTTTAATTCCCAAAGTGTATTTATTACTGTCTGTTCTGTACCCATTCTTTTCTTCTGTACCCATTCTTTTCTTCTGTACCCATTCTTTTCTTCTGTCATTCCCTCCTTCTCTTTCCCTTCTCTTTCCCTCCTGGATGATCATTCACTGATATATTTATGCATAGCAATCATATCTCCTTTCAGTTTTTGTTTTACTAGACAAAACAGGCTTCATTCTTGCAGTCTCCCCTCAGAAAATAAGTTTTCCCGGTCATTCCCTTTCCCTTTCTTTGAAGGTACTGGTTTGAAATCTTTCTTTAGATACGTCACTGAAACTTTACACAGTGCACTCCTTCCAGGTCCTTGACATTAATACTTCTTTATCTTTACTGGGAATCCTTTATTAATACAGTCCACAGCAGTAATAGTCATGCACAAGCTTCAGTTAGAAGTTCATATGAGATCCTGATTTCTGCTGAGTTTGCAAACCAGCAGTAATTGTCTCAATGGACCACTCCATTTATTTCTGAAATGCATATAAATGCATATAAAAGATTATATCTCCGAGAGGAAGGTCCAAAAATGAACAACAGCAATATAAACATTCTTTGAATGAGAACCAACATTATCTAGTGAAACTGTGTTCAGCAGGAAGCACAGAGTAACAGCAGTTACAGCACAGCAGTAACAGCAGATTTGATAATTTCATTTTAGTACCCTAAATCAAATTCCTTAATCAAATACCTTAAACATACCCTAAATTGAAATTTAGCAAAGAAAATCTGTCAGGATTTAAGAATTATTTCATTCAAAACTAAAAGTGATCATTGTTTTATTATAACCTGTCAGTCTCACAGTTTTTTTGGAATTTTTTTTTTTAATCTGTTCAGAGAGAGAGGTAAAACATATGAAAAACAGCCTATCTATAAATTTGATTTTATCTTAGCTTCTGACAATCAATTTTTAGGAACTTTCTGACTGAGACCACTGTATACTTAGCTGTCACTGGATCTATCTTCCATCACGATATGTACTGGCTAGCTATTGATAATAGAAAATATTCTCACTTTTTTTTTTTCAGTAGAGATAATTCAGTCCCTTTTCCTTCATTCTTTTTTGTTGTTGTTTTTCTTAAACTCTGAGAAATGATAAGTATTCTGACTTTTCCTCCTCTAATTTCTAAATTACATAAATCTCTTTTTCCAGGAGTCCTTTTTTTTCCAGTCATCCCCTATTCAGCCTGAGGAGACATATACTACTAAGAGTTTCAGCTGAGTGCTATTCAGTGCCTCAAATCGTGATCATCCTCTTGCCTTTCTGCGCATCTAAGATTAAGTGACTGAAACTTAACATGGGAGCTAAATGTACCATATAGAAGCATAATGTTAACTAGTGTTTACTCTTGGCTTCTTTCCTGGTACTTCTCTATTCTCCTGTCTTGATCCTGAGTGGTAAACTAATGCATGTAAAAAATTGCATATCTGCAGCAGTTATATCTGTGTTTTCAATGATCTTCTAAATTAGAAATAGCTAATTTAGAATAAATTAACGTCTCTTTATAGTCATTTTTCACCAAGTAAATTCAATCTATCATAAGTATAATCTGCCATTCTACTATTCTCTAACATGAGAATATTTGTGTAGTTCTTTCAGAAAACTTTGGTTTTAACTGTTCTAGCCAACCTAGATAATCACATGCAAAACTTGTTTCCTCTTTATGTTCTCCTCTAGAACATAACATTTATGAGTTAATTTTCTCCCATTAAACATACTTGGGAGAATCTATAGGTAATCCTTGTGAAAGCTGTCAAGTTTTACCTATTGTTTATTATTTTTGAACCAGGGTTCATGAAGTGTTCATGTAAAAGTGTTTTAAAGAGCTCATTTCTTTGCAAACCTTTTGATCAGGAGCTTTGGGAGAAGCTTGTTGAACTCTGAAATTTAGTAATTGCACCGATACACTTTAGAGGCAAGTCAGACATCTGATTGGAGGAGCTGTGGACTTGCAGCAGTCTCTTTCAGTCCAGTTCAATTAGTCACAGTTGCAGACTTAGCTGAAATAAGTGTTTTTTACATGTTGATTAAAGTATGAATCTTAATCGCAGGTTTCATGAAAGTTGCAAAGCAAAGATTAAAACCTAAGCAACCTTTAAAAACTTGATGAAATTCTACAAAGTGATGTAAGCCTGCAATACAGAAACAATTTAAGTTCACATAAATTCTCTAAAAAGCTTCTTAAATTCTATTTAAGTAGTAGTAGTAGTCAAATCAAGGTAAAAAAAAAAGGAATAAGAAGACAAAGACCATGGATTAGGAGGCCTCAGGAAAGCATAAATAACTAAGATGTAAAAGGATATCTAAAACATAAGAAGGCAGAAAACAATTACTAATGGTGATGTGATACAATAACCAGTATATTTTGGAAGTAAATATCACTGTTTATAACTCATTTAAATGAACTGAGAGTACTGAGATATACTGGGAGTACTGTGTTTGTGAGAATTACACCTGGAGATAAATCAAACAAAAAGTGTGTAGCTCTACTTTGAAAGGGTTTAGATTGTGTTAGAAATGGCAGAGAAGTACTCTGCATTCATAAAATATGTTTTTGAAAAATCCCAAGTGTCATTCACAATAAAAAAAATGTTGAAAATAAGAATACATGCAGGAGAAAATGATGACATGAGATATAATTTGTTTGCCCTTCTGGTCCCTTTTAAATGTACCATTTCAATGGTTATTGTGTCCTTGCTGTAAGTTACAAAATCATTTAGTGGCTAAATGGGACTGCTAAATATGGAGAGACTAAAAATCATCTATCAATTTTCAAACCTATGACTTTTATCTCTATAATCTATATATTACTCTTCTTTGATTGTATTTCATTTACGTAAAAAAAGTATGAGATTTTCATCTTGTGCTGAAATTAACTTGTGTAGCCAGAAAAGAGAATGCAAGAGTTTTCATTGTAACATTTGCTTAAATATAAGGGATTCTAGAAAGAATTACTAGTAAACAGGTCAAATAAATAGCATGGAATGGTTGAAAAAAACTTTCCTGAGCAGACTGGGTAGGTCTGATCTGACCTTAGACCAGTTATTCCATCCTTAAAGAAGCGTCTCTTTGTAATCATTAAAAAAGGAAAGAAAAACTCTCTAGATAAAGCCTATTTCATGATTCTGTCTGAAATGATTGATTTTCTCAAAGTCCTGTTTTTCGTTCCGAGTGTGATTCAACCTTTCATCCCATTCAATAACTTCTTCACAACTGAGAAATTTCACTTATCCTGTGTCATCACTATTCTGTCATTCAGTCATTTTTTTTAACAATAGTATGTGAGAGGATGCCCAAGCCTCCAATCTCCTCTTAGTACAACGGGTTTGCAAATGTCTCATAATCTACATGATAAGGGGAAGCCTGTCCCTCATCTGTCTGTTACGTTGCTTATGGTCATTAATACCTCCTTCTTCTCTGTCTTGCTTTCCTTTTCTTCTGTCTCCTTCCTCTTTTTTACTGAGCTCCTTCAAATGTGTCTATAACAATCTCACAGGGATGAGGGCCAAATGAAGACTAGCCTTCTATCACAAGTCTTGGCATATTACGCTGAAATGAAGTGTTCTTGCTGGTCATATCTGGTATCACAGCTGCTATTAGTGTGTTTCACTCCTGAACTCCCTATGCATTTCTCAAATTCACAAACTAGCTACAAATGTAAATACACAATTAAATTAAATATATGACTAAATACATGAATATACAGTTACTTTTGGTTTTACTGTTCTTTCCAATTGACTGACTGTTCTGTCAAAAATTCCATTTGCTGTCAGGCAACTCTAGTGGCAAAATGTTGTAGTGAATGATAGGAGCTCTCTTTAATCATCCAGTTCTGCCTCTGTCTTCACATTGTAGTGTTTGGAGCCTATGGGTTAGTATATAAGATATTCTGCTTATATTCCTATATGCTATGTTACTGTCATTTCTACTGTCTGACATGTTCCATCTTCAATTTTCCTGCTAATGATGATATTTTGACTTCCAGATGTATAGATATGTGTACCATCTGTATAGAGATGGAGAGCAGTAGAGACCAAAGAATGGTGTTCAAAGACTATATATTCTGCAGATGTGGTATACCACACTGCCCAGGCTGTCATGGCTTATCCTATGGCAATGCACATTTGACTTCTGTTGCATCTTGTAACCTTCTGAACGTACTCCTCTGACTTATCACACCTATTCCAAACATCACTTGAATGTGTTTCCAGAAGCCTTTTTTCCTATCCTTGTCAATGCTTCACAGGCAATAGTCTTACTAACTCACTCACTCACTTATTTTGCCTTTTCTAACAGCCTTCTTTCAGTGCTTTTCTTTTCTCTGAACTGTGTCACTGAATGAGTGTAACCATTTTGTGACTATGTGTACCAAAGACTGACTATAAAAATGAATCATATTGTATTTTTTAAAAGAGGCCAAGATGTAATCTTATTGCACAGATTTATTCAAGCATTACTTTTTTTTTCCACTAATAACAATAAACTGCATCTTATGTAAGCAAGAGCAATCTTTTTTTAACCAACTTCATGGAAATTCATCTTTAAGATGTATTAACTATGCTAGAGCAATAAGTCATTCATGCTCATAGTATTAAAAAATGAGATTGTGGGACACTACCTTTTTTTTTTTTTTCACCTGTGAGAAATGTCAGCATTTTCAGTGGATTTTTAGGCCTTTTAAAAATCTATGGTAAAGGAAATAAACGAAATCTTTGTCAATTCATAGCATAATAATATGAGATTCAGCTTAACTGAATGACTATTTTGGAATGCATGAAT
Source organism: Crypturellus soui (assembly GCA_032275445.1). Classification (NCBI taxonomy): domain Eukaryota; kingdom Metazoa; phylum Chordata; class Aves; order Tinamiformes; family Tinamidae; genus Crypturellus; species Crypturellus soui. Next base: position 973,254 of record JAUBNY010001077.1, read on the forward strand.
TCAATTGAATGCTATCTTTACACAGAGTTTGGTGTAATTATTTAATTAATGGAAATGAAGTATTGCAGCACTGAAGGGTTTGAATAAGTGTTGAAGGACACTGTGGATAAGGCCCATGGCTTGGCTGCAGCTCAGGGTAATTCACATATTCGAATAATGAAATGGTGAATTTTCATTGCTTGTCTCTCTTTTCCTTCTTTCAGCTTTGCATCATGATAGAACCAAAGAAATCTGTCTTCTGCCAGACAGCAAGAACTAGGTTGCTGGGGCAACATGTTGACTGCAAAAAAAAACTTAAAATAAAGGTGGCTCATTTCCAAGTCACTATTTTTTTGGTTTTTGTTCCCCTCTCTTCCTCTGTCTTAATCAAAAAGACACACACTGGTAAGAAAATCTTGCTGGAAGTTTTATAATCAATAAAGCTATTGTTTGTAGAAGGATTATAAATCAAAAATGAATGTTAAGCAGGTGAGAAATGCACACTAGTATTTCTTAATTTAAAAATATGAAAATCCATAGTGGAAGTACACAAAACATTTTGGAATGTTTTAAAGAAACTTTAAACTAAAAAGTATCCGCTTAACTAAGAATTGATTGCTAGGATTTACAGAGATTGTCACAAAGTTGTTCCAAAACCTGCTTCACTGAAATGGTAACTGGATGAAAAACATGTACTAAATGTTAAAAGAGTTGCAAAGGAGCACACTTCCCATTGAATCAAATGGAGTATGTGTAGCTAAATTTAAGTTCAGTCCATCTGAAATGCTAATTGTTCATCATGAACATAATAATGTTTCAAATAGAAAGATGAAGAAAACCATCAATTTTAAGCAACAAATGTGTGACTCAGAAAAAAAAAACAAAAAAGAAGTGTTAAAATAATTGCTTAGAATCTATCATCTTTTATAGATAAGAAAGACAAAGTCTATTTACAATAATGATTTAAAGACTGTTTGCCAGAACTAAACACCACTGTGCTGAAGAGTTGAATAGTTTTCAGTTTTTCATACTAAACTAAATCTATAGTAGACACCAGGAAGCTATTTCAGAGATATATCTTTATTGAGTTATGACACAACACAGTCTGTCTGACTTTATTTGATCTGATAATGAGCCAAAGACTCAATTGCAGGATGCAGCCTATCTAATTTAGAATCCCTTTCAGTCAGTGTTGGAAAACAAAAGGAAATGTTAGGAGGATGCATCCACTTGGGGGCAGTTTGCTAAGTATTCATTTAAATATGGATGCTATATGGAGAAGAGCATGTGTTGCACGCATTTTTATATATAATGCAAAGGTTAGAGTCAGGAGTGATGGAATCTAGGCTGTGCTCAGATTAAAGAGAATTAAACTCTCAAAAAGAGGGAGGCAAAGATCCTGACTTTGGTGTCGTATATACCACAATAGGAAGAATGGCTAAGAACAGTCAGAAAAGGCTCTGATGTGAACTTGACCTTCTTTTTTGGAGACAGGGCTCACCTGCCCTGTGTATAGGGAAAGCTGCGCCACTGCATTTCTGTAAAGAGGAACAACCTGGACCAAACAGAAGAGATTATACCGAGTGTAATGAAATAGAATATGCTGATTATAAAATTCTACCAGATTCTATGATTCTCTCACACTCATCCCAAGGCCCTTAGGAGCTTTGCAGCTTATAGAACTCATGTCCTGGAAAATGATGACAGGAATAGGCCACCCTCAGTATACTAAGATCTCTAATTCTGATACAAAGTATGTGAAGATTTAAGATGCACAGGAAGAGGGTGAGAAATTGGGAAGTAGTGGACACATAACAAAGGAGTTCAGATGAAATGCACACTGGGGTCTCGCTTGGGTGGTGTGGGGGTCCTATCCAAAACAAACTAACTTGGGAAAATGCTTTATTTATGATGACTCAGCAAATTTCTTGGGGAAAATACTCATTACAAATTCTAACATTTGCAGTCCCAAATCTGAGTGGAAGAGACTCACTCTTCCAAGTGGATTGGGAATTAAAATCTGATAGTCAGTTTCTTGATTGGTCCTATGGTTTTATTGTATGAGATATAAAAGTGTTTACTGAGTCATTTCTAAAACTTAGTAATTAAAATAAATATACATGAAAATACTACTTGAACTTGACTGTGAAAATGACTCTGAGAAGTTCAGATTGGTAGAGATATGACAATCAGCAAAAAATGGGATGTCCAATGCTCATAAATTTAACCAGGCATGTTATGAATGAGGACAATTTGGAAATGTATGTACACGTCTGATGTTAGATCCATGCTGTAGAAAATTAGCATAGTTTTGAGAATTCAAATTAATGCTGGCTCAGGCAGATAATAATACATAAATACAGACATGATACTTTCAAGATCAGCCTGGCTTATGCAGTCTCTTAATTTCCACTTCTGCTGTTAGTCAGGGTTGGTGTATCTGTAACTATGATATAGACATATCTAAATCTGCAGAATATAAAGAACAACTGTGAACAACTTAGGAAGCACACCAGACTTCCTAGTTCTCTTGCTCATGCCTTAAACACAAACTCTTTTTTTTCTTGCTAATTTGATTATGAGAATAAGAAAGTTTTGCATTATGACCTAACTATCCTTGGATCTTTGCCATAAGACCACGATGGCTTAAAACTAGCCACATTGTTGATTTTAACTACTTTAAAGCAGAACACAATAATTAACACCAATCAAGAGGAGTAACTTTTCTAACATAAATATTTTTGTGGAGATTTTATTTGTATTACCAGCTTTTAATTTTGGGGTGAAGATAGAAAGATATTTTTTCCTAAGTATATAGCTGATTAATTCGCTGTTGCTATTCCCCTAGAAAGAATAGTTGTCATGTGGTGTGTAGGTAAAAGTGGCAGTAAAATATCTGAAGAACTTGAGAATTACTCCTAGGAATATAATTTGCAAGAGGATGGAATCTTTAGGAATTCTACAAGCGTGGGCTACCGCTGTGCAGCTTTAGCTTTCTATATGGCTTTGGAAAAGGAAAGGCTGGAACTACAGAAAGGAAGCACTTGACTGATTTTGAAGAAATTGCCCTTTCGTGTAGGACTTCCCTTGCATGAAAAGAGAAGATCAATTCTCATACTATCCATATTGATTCTCAGTTGAGTTGTCATGAGATTGATGGATGAGGTAAGTGCTGCTAGATATAGAGGTATGTGGTAAAGGGGCTAGAGTCCTTCAACCATTGTGTTTTATGAGTTAGTGACAGTAAGAAATTGCACCCCTAATCCTGTTCAGAAAATGTATCAAGCTATAGCACAAGGACTTGTTTGGGAGATAAACTGACAACACTGAGAAAAACAATTACATAAACAGAGTGAACTTTCAAGTGATTCTCTCTCAGAATACTATACAAGACTGAAATCCTTCAGGAGGACTGCCATTCAAGAAAATACACCATTAGAAATAGTCACCTTAAGCGTTGCAGTAAAACTGTACTACTGAGCAGCTCAAAAATATTTGGTTTTGACCTGAAAACTCCCGCTTAAACCTGCTACAGGAAAGAATTACTAGAATTAAAGTCCTGCTAATTTAATGTAATTACTGAATCAGGTAGGACTTGCTGCTTTGCTGCTCGCTGGGTATGCACTCCAAGTAAGCCCAATTCCACTTCTGTTTCTCTCCTTTGTGTCACATAAAAAAAAAAAAGGGTAAGGGATCTGGTGGAAGCTGTGTCTTAATGTGCTTTGGTAATCTGCGAAAAGAAGACAAAAACTATGAATGAAACAAAATAGAAAAAAATACAGATATTTTTAAGGAGATAATTTGCTAAGCAGACCTAACCATAAGCATAGTAAGTTAGGTAGCTGAGCTTTGTGGTTGTGTGATCAGTGAAACCTTAAGTGGCAGCACATGAGAGAAGGAATTTCCCTACCCTCAGTATGTCCTTGTTCCAGTGATAATCTAGTCACAGGTAGCCCTGAAATCTGTACTGAAAACACTAGACCCAACCAGTGTTTTCATTAGTACCCTCTAATTCACTCCTAGCATGGGCCTCCTCTACACCAGCACAACCTCTTCATCAGCCTTCTCTCAGAAAGATGAAACTCTCATACTTACCCTGTGCAGAGCAATTTTGCTCCAGTGCTATCTTATGAAAGAGTAGCATTACTGGCAACAGATGGGGAAGAAGACTGTGGTCTGAAGCAAGAAAGGTTAACACAAGACACAAATGTGGCAAATGGCTCCAGACGGAAGAAAACAGCAGTGAAGAAAAAGATACCATAGCGAAGTCTGTGCTCTTAAGCATCAGAGGGCTAGGTCTAATCCTCAGCTTTGATGCCATGTGCTCAACTGGCACCAAGTGTGCTCTGACCGTCAAGCATACAATGGTCTTGTCTATGCAATGCCATACTTTTCCTTAGGATTGTTCTTGCCTCATGCCAGCTGAACACGTGCCCCTGTAGCCTTGTCCATATTGGCTTTTGGGAGGGTTCTTTGGCATGAATAACCCTCAAAATTGTGTTTGGGTGTTTTATTTGTGGGAGCTGCCTGGAAGAGTCAGAGGCAGATATGGGGGAGAGAGCAGACAGATAACAGTGTGATTGCTCATGCTCTTGCTGCCTGTGGCAATCAATGCTACCTGTGTTTTAGCAGTGCAGACATAGCTTTCAGTAGCTGGATGCATAGAGCAGAGTTGATGTGGATGCAGTGATATCAGTGTATTTCCTATCCGTGGTGCAGATAGATACTGTAAGCCTTGGAGGAGGAGATGGGTTTCTCACAACAACATGAGAAATTCAGGTACAAATCTCAGTAGAGCAGGTGTACCCCAAAACAATGTTGCTGGGTTGAATAAGAAACTGGCAACAGTCTCACTGTTCTGTTTAATTCAACTCAGCTCAGTTCAGAGCAGTTCAATTCTCCAGTAGTTTGCTTTTTGACTTTCATAGGACTATTTCTTAATCCAAAATGAAAAAAAAGCTTGATCATGTGTTCAATATGTGGTTTATTTTCCTCTTATGTCCTTGAACTATGACTCAATTTAGACGAAGTATGGCTTTCTAACATTTTCCCCCAAGACATTTTTTTGGTTAATATCTCAGGAAGTGCTTCTTGAATGACTCCAAGATTTTTTTTTCCTTCTGGAGCCACAGACAAAATTGCTAGTTTAAAACATTTGGACACACCTTATTTTCCTTTTCTCTTGACAGACCCAAATCTGTCCTAATAAGTAAGGATAAAACAGAAACAATATCACATTTGTCACAGACAAATATCCTGAATGATAGAAAACTCATCAGTTTCTGTAGTTATTCTAAGACCTGGTTGCAGTAAGTACCTAAGGAATTATTTCTATATTGTATCAGGAGTCCTCCCTTGTAGGTAAAATTCTCTGTCAGTTGATCTCAACATCACAAGAGAAGTGTTGATGTACATTTTAGTTTTTCATCAGTGAAAAGGTGCTTATTTGTTTCTATCCTTTAGAACATGTTATCACAGTGCCATCACAGCACCAACACTGGATATAGGTAACAGCAGGATTTGGGAGCAATTAAAATTCCAAGTTATACTGTTACATAGTGCCAGGAACAAAACCCAGTAACATAATGCACCCACAATGCGACACTGCAACTGAAAACCAAAAAGCATCAAAAACTCTATTCTGCTTGTTGTAGTTCCAGGATATAGCTCTTACATTATCTGCATGGTAGTATCCCTCTGTCTGTTATACTGAAGAATAATTTCCCCTGGGCTAGGCTACAGAATATGCATCTGAAGACATGGGAACTGCTATAGATGTCATGTTAGTGAACTATGAAAAGGAAGAAACTTTTCACACAGTTTTACCGGCAGGAAAACTGAATAAGTGATATAGTATTAAGTGAGTGGGAAGGGTTGATAGAAGCACTCATACATCACAGATCAGTATCAGTGATGCTTAGTATGCTCAGAGACTGAAATTTTAAGATATAGATCAGTTTTCTTTCATTGCCCTAACCTAATGGATACCCAATGAATATGTTATCAGAATAGGTTTTTTTTTGTTAGTTATTTAATTTAGGGGAATAATATAATCTATTTTTTCAGCAGTTTTAAATACTTCTGTTCACTATATTCCTTATTTGTACAAAATCAAATATACTTTATATAAAAGAGATATATTTTATCAAATGCTGATGTTTGCAGTTATGCACCAAACTGATGTATTGCTACTTTCAGAAGAGTGAGGAGCAGAAGGTGAAAAAAGTAATTCCTTCATATTCACAAATTTCAGTGTATTGCAAATTCAACACACAGTTGGTACTTCTAAGGACAACAGTGTGATTAAAGTGTACACAATGGGATTTTAGCTGTATAATCATGATGAACAAAATATTTTCTTTTCAAGTATATTGGTTTACTTATCAGTCTAGATTTCCACTTTTTGTTTCCGTTATCAGATGGGCAAATTTAATACATCTCAGCATGGGCATAACATGTACTCAAGTGTTCTGTTTTGTATTTTAGGGATTGAGCCCACCCTCCCAATCACTACACAATGAAAGGATTATACATTAAAAAGAACTGTATGCAATCAAGAAGAAATTTTAATTAATCAGAAATAGAACTGGCTTTGTGGAAATAATTTGACTTGACAGTTCAAGGTTTGATCAGCACATCACAGAGATTAAGAATACTTTTGACTTGAACAGACAGAGTCCCAGAGAGTCACTGCAGTCTGAAATACTTTAGAAAAGCTAGTGTGTACAGATCACACAATGTCATTGTTTCTCTTAATGCTTCCATTCCATTAGGAACCAATGCGGGACTCTTTTAACTTCCGAGAAACCTTCCAATATCACGCTGTCCTGGTCAACACTGAAGCAACAGAGATTACAAGACATTAGACTACAATCTTTTATCCCATGTTCTGTGTGTATAAAACAAGGAGTCAGCTTCCCTTTGAAGTACTAATTGACTGTCTGTATCAATCAGCACCTAATCCCTTTCCTGCATGCATTTAGGTCTCCACAGTAACTGAGCTGCCCGTCTTTGGGGCTAGGTTGTGAAGCACTTACAGTAAATGTGTAGTATGTAAAGGGAGTAATTGATCTCTGTCTTAGAAAACCCATCTAAAAGCAACTAGAACTCCTAATTTGTGCTCTAGTCTAACAGCACGCAGATGAATGTGAATTAAGAGAAAAGAATTCTATAAGACAGCACATTAAACAATTTGCAGTGAAAAAAAAGAGGCATCCAACCTTATTTATTTCTTTATTTTTTTTTTTTATACAGATTATCCAGGAGCAAGGAGGCTACTAGGGACTTACTGAGTGTTCGGGGTCCTCACATCATCCGGTTGCAGATGTAATCACAAAGAATTTGCTTGATGTTGTTAGGCACAGCTCCAATAACCACCTTGCTCATTACAAGAATTGTTAGTACAAGATCTTAAAGATGCATTTTACCCATTGCTGGTAGCCCAAACCACACCCAAGTGAACTTTTAGAGCTGATAGTCAGGAGACTGAAGTGAGTTGCACTTATTTGATTGTAATCTCTGTTCCTTCCACACAATTAGATCAAAAAATAGTCCACTCAGAATGTGAGTTAGTTATATGTAAAAGCAGAATGAAAGGGACATAGTTAAGGTGACTTGAAGGATGATGACCTTGGTTAGATATTAGTTTTATAGAGAGGTAGATGATGTGCCTGACTGATTCCTATCAGGTATAGAAATATATACATATATATATATCAAGTTTCCTATCAAGTATAGACAAAATATATGTTGAATGAAAACTTCCAAAGCAACAAGTATTCTGTGTAGCTCTGTTTTGGGTTTGCCATAATGTAGCAGAGGATTAGTTATTAAGAAACATCACTTTCTGAAAAATCACTCTACCTGCCCCTTTTGAAAATCTTTGCCAGTTCAATCAGACAGTAACACAATATAATTAAACTTTCATTGAGTTTTTGGATTAACTTTTTATTAGGCAATTATTTTAAAATGCTTTGGTATGATTTCTGAGCTCATCTCATTTTTATCTTTATTTAAAGGTCAGCTCTAATAGGTGAGTGGGTTTTGTTTGTCTCTTGGGTGGTCACTTAAAACAGGTTTCTAAATACAACCAGGATGGCTATATATAGACAGGCCATGTATCTATGTGATGAGGGGATCAAGACATAGTGGATGGTAGAAAAATAAACAAATCAAGCTAAGTACATAATCCCACTTGTGTTACAGCTGCTTACCCCTTGGCAACCCTTTTAAAACTCTTTTTTTCCCTATTACTCTATTACTCCCTGAGCAGTAACTACCCAGTAGTTCTCCCCTAAGGGAAATCAAAGCCTTGAGGCCAGTCACCCTGATTGCTAGGGTTTTGAGGTTATGAATTTGGAGTTCTTGCTTTGCAAGGGAGATGAAGCATAGAAAAGAGGGAGAGAGGAAGGACTGACCAGAGTTGTGTTCAGTCAAGAGATTTTTCTGATTTCTCCTCCTTCTGCTGTCCATTTAAGAATGATATTGGGTGGATCCTCACCTTTCATAATATCTACTTGAATCCCGTAGTTAATTGCTTTTTCCTAGGGGGTAGGCAGAGAAAAATAGGTTTATTTTAACTCCAGCTCTGATGTGAACAGAACACATGCTTGTCTAAATATTCTCTAGGTCAATACTTATGTAAAATGGAAAATCATAGCTTTTTAAAGTCAGAAGTGTTAATCATAGATTACTTCTATGAATAGTCCTTGCTGGTTTCCTAAGGGTTAAGGTGCAATTTAACCAATGGTAACTACAGAAAAAGAGTTTCTGTCATCGTCACGCAAAACTTCTATTTTATACTTAGACATTTCACCTCTTCATAGTAAACAAGTCATCAATTACATTTCATAAATTATTTTAATTTGTACTTCTTTGACTGTTTTATGTTTTTCCCCTCAACTCAGATTGTAGTTTACTGCTATCCAAACTGCATCTCAGTTTGGTTTAGCTATGAAACAAAATTCCTCACAGTTTGACTTGAAAAATTTAATGAGATTTTCTTTATTTTTCAACTGTTGCTGTACCAGAGGAGAAGCAGAGGACAAGTCATTTATTATGTATTGTTTTCTGCATGTTTATGCCTCTTGGTTTGAACTGGAAAAAAGTCACTTCCTATGAACATATTAGGAGAGACACAAAAGTATCAATAATCAGTGTTTTATTGCCAATAATTTATATATTCTAAGGATGAACCCATAGTTTTTCAAGGAAATATTCCAAATGGTATCCATGTGTAATCCTCCTGTTAAATGCTTTATCAGCAAGAGATAATTTAAATCATCTAACAAATTCCAGCTTTTGGTATCATGATGGGTTACATGCTAGGGTCTGGCATATTCATAACAACAGACTGTGGCTGGGTCCTTGGATAAGGAGGCAAGGTATGAGAGGGTCATGAAGATCACTCACTCAATGTGAAACCATTCATGAGCCTGGGATGTTCCGAAGACGTTAGAACATTAAGTGATGGGCAGCAAAGGGAGAGACTAGCTCTCAGAGATAGGTTTAAGAGAAGGGTCAGAGAACTGGAGTAGGTAGAAGGGAAACCTGAGGTTAGTTCTCTCAGGAGAGATGGAAAGTGTATTCCAGAGACTCTGTAACTCAGTATTAAATCTCCCACTACAGATTTGCTTAACAAGAGTAAAGTGATTAACTCCGTTCTGCTTATTAGCCTCCTTCAGGGTGATACTAAAAGGGAGTGATTCAAGGATCTGGCAAGGCAGACTCTTTAGAAAACAGCCCTTTGAAAATCATACAATATGAATGATCAGCCTAGGGTATTGCTGTCAGCTAGTCTGTTCGTCGGACATGTTTTTAGACTGCTGTCAGGGAAATCAGTGAAAAGGAGCTAGGAAGTACACTCCTTATCTTACAGGCTTCTGTACACCTACCCATCACAAAAAATATATATGCTTTTTAAAAAGCTTTCTCTAAAGGAAGCATCTGTCATTACATTGTGTATAGAGATCAACAGGTTTTGCATTCCTTGTGGTGTTATCATGCACTTTCATCAGCTAACCAGCTAATTTACACCACCAAAACCTTCCTGTTACAGATAGAAGGAAGGATTTGATGCAATCTGAAACCCTAACTTACTCATTACCCATTAGAGTCACTTCGCTATAGTAGTGCATGCAGTGAATATAAAGGCATTTTAATGAATCCTTCCCTGCAGCTGGAGAACATCATTCTGTTTGATGAATTCTTGGTAAACAAGCATTTTCCAAAATATAAACATTTGATTTTTTAAATGAATATTTATTCTATTTCATTCTACATTTATTTGCAAAGAGGAAATGTCTGTATAAATACTTGATTAAGATCTAGAGTGCGCACTGCTCAAGAGGGATTGTAGCTTATTCCTGATCACTGTAGGAAAGTTCTGAACATTTAAACGTTCTGAATTGGTAATAGTCAAAGGAAACACAAAATCACAAGCTCCTTTTTGTATATTTAGGGTGGGAAAATGTGCTGTTGTGCATTTGGAGCTTTAAGTGCTACTTCTGCCTCTTTATGAAGCTTAGGACATACATACTGATGCTGCAGCAGTCGAATCATTTGTAAAGCTGAAGAGTGTTTGTAAAGCTGAATGAGTTTTGCTCATAGTTGGCCTTGGGACTGGTATACAAAGTGGGAGAAAGGAGGAAAGAGAAGCCTTCCTTGCATATCACTCAGCACCCTCAGTTGCTGCTCCTGCTCTCCTTGGATCTGAAAACAAGGGGGCTTCATGTTCAGCAAAACATTTAGTATCCGTTTAACTACACGAGCTCTCTCGCATAGGCTTTTCCATATCTTTATAATGTTTATCAGTTTAAATATATGATGGTAAGATGACTTGTCTTTACAAAATCACAGAATCACAGAATGGTTGAGGTTGGAATGGACCTCTAGAGATCTTCCAGTCCAACCCCCCTGCTCTATCAGGGACACCTAGAGCACGTGGCACAGGGTGGCATCCAGGCGAGTTCTCTCCAGAGAAGGAGACTCCACAGCCTCTCTGGGCAGCCTGTTCCAGGGCTCTGTCACCCTCACAGGAAAGGAGCTCTTCCTCATATGCAGGTGGAACTTCTGGTGTTTCAACTTGCACCCGTTACCCCTTGTTCTGTCACTGGCCGCCATGGAGAAGAGCCTGGCCCCATCCTCCCTACAATTCCCGTTCAGGTACTTGAACATGTTAATCAAATCTCCTCTCAACCTTCTCTTCTCCAAACTAAACAGGCCCAGCTTGCTTGCTTAGTCTTTCCTCATATGACAAATGCACCAGTCCCTTAATCATCTTCATGGCTCTCTGCTGAACACTCTCAAGAAGCTCATTGTCCTTCTTGTCCTGAGGAGGCCAGAACACACAATACTCCAGGTGCAGCCTCACCAGAGCTGAGTAGAGAGGCAGGATCATCTCCCTCGTGACCTGCTCAAGCAGGATCACCTAGAGTACATTGCACAGGGTGGCATCCAGGCAAGTTTTAAATATCTCCAGAGAAGAAGACTCCACAACCTCTCTGGGCAGCCTGTTCCAGTGTTCTGTCACCTTCACGGGAAAGAAGTTGTTCTTCATAGGGAGATGGAACTTCCTGTGTTTCAGTTTGTACTTATTACCCCTTGTCCTGTCATTGGCCTTCACTAAGAAGTTTCTGTCCCCATCCTCCCTACATTCTCCCGTCAGGTACTTTTAAATATTGATCAGATCTCCTCTCAGTCTTCTCTTCTCTAAGCTTAAATAGGCCCAGCTCGCCCAGTCTTTCCTCATACAATAGTCCCTTAATCATCTTTGTAGCTCGGCACTGGACATGTAGAAGCTCTAGAAGTTCCACATCCCTTTACATTGCCTTTAAGTAAGGCAAACCTAGATTTTTGCCCGGCCTCTATTTAATAGAGGGAGTTCCTAGCAGTGAATGCTCTTAGGAAGTCCATAAATGCGAAGACATGACCCTCAGAGCATACTCTCTGGGAAATTTTGACCAGCTTCTCTAAGTCACTTCTTTTCCTCTGCTCAGTTCAAACAGACTATGTTAAAATGAAGATTTCTTTCTTAGGTTTAAAAGAAACAGTGCATTTTTTTCATGACTGCAAATCATTAAATGCCATAAAATCTAATGCCATTAAATGCCAAAATCTGTGTTTGGTTATCTCCAGATGATATCAGTGAGTCAAGGACAGTATTGATACCCGATTATCTCATCTGGTCCTGCTTAAATCAGGTAGGTAGTGATTTTGGACAATTCTATCTTCTTTCTGCGGATAGAATTAGATGTAGAGATATATGTGGAAGTTCATTGCACAGTCTGAGAGGGCAAAACATGAGGACAACATCAGGCTCCTCCCTGATACACCTCCCCACACGCACACCCAATTCATTAACAGTACTGAGAATATAGTAACACAAACTAAATCATTTTCTTCTCCTCCTAAATGTATCTGTTCATTGAACTTTCTAGGAAGAAATGTAAGGTTTCAAATCAATAGGGCAATTATTGTTTTCAAAAGAAGTAACTTGTACTTGATTTAATTTCTTCCTGTTGCTCTCTTGGCTTTGATTCCCAGGTCGATGATAATTTGCAATCATCTGTGTCACAGGTCAGCAGGAAGAATAACAGCATGAAGAACCTATGCAGCTCTGTATGGTTCATGCCCAATTCATTTTGCTGAAAAGTCTCCATTACCCCCTTGAAAGAGTCAAGGAATGCTATGAAATAGCACATGTAGAGTTTTTCAGAAATTATTTCCAAATTCAGATGAAACAAACAGCTCCAATAATATTAAAATACCTCGGAAGAATGGAATTTCCCAGAAATCAAAATAGTTAAAAAATTATTCTTATATACAAGTCTGAAGTTTGTGGAAGAAATAATTAAGAACATGCCTTTCTTGTCTTATTACTGTGCATTTGGTAAAAAAAAATGGGGTTGAGGATGGACTAAGAACAGCATTTTGCCTTGATCCTTTTTTTTCATATTTAACATATTTAACTTGATTGACTTTTATTTTTGTTAATACTTCAGAGTCTTTCAAGAGATGCTTGCAGGAAAGGATTGATGTTGAGTTCTGGAGTTACTTTTTTATATATATCTAGAGAATTTTAATATCACTAGGATGTTCTACCCGATTAAACTGCTGTGCCTCTTAAACTGCAATTGACAGAGTAATATCTGAATAATTTCATGGTTCAGTGCTGCCATCATACTTTCTGCTCATTCTTAACTGCTCTCTGGGAAAACAATTAAGGGCATACCAAACTATATACAAATTCTAAAAGAACATTTACTTCTCACTCAAAGGTCGCACTCAAAAGTCAAAATCTTCTAATTGCAAAGATTTTTTTTTTCTGAAAGGCTTTTAAATGCATTTAAATGCCATTTAAACCTTTACCTAAACCTTTAGCCATATGATTAAGCTCTATCCCACTCTGTTTTATTCTAGAATCTTAGGAGTTATCTCTACTCTCCCCAGAACAATATTAAAATATTTCTTTCCCTATAAAAAGGCCATACTTTTGAACAAAATTTCAAAAATTGCTAATTAGTACACGTCTGCTAATAGATACTCATTTGGAGAAAGTAAGCTGAAATGATAGCACTAAATATCTTACCAAAATAGTTAGGCTCTGCTCTAGCAGCAAAAACAAGTACTAGCTTTAAGTAGTATGCTTATGTAAGTCAGTCGGTCATTGTCTTTTGTCCTCAGGACCAGGGGTCAATCCTGATTCCTCTTTTGTGTAGTGGGAGAATGTAAAATGAATGGGAATAGTAACTGCAGACATAGACCTGGACACAGTCAGTCTTGAATAAATGCATATCAAAAGATGGTCTTCACTAGGGCAATTTAAGCCTACATATAAATTAACCTACTGATACAGACTTATGACATATTATACATATTATTACATATACAAAACATATTGTTCAGTCAGATAGACACTGATGTTTGTAAACCAGCAATTAGTGTTTTATCATTCTAAATAAAATACAACTGACATTATTAATATATGGTTACATTAATATTTACTGAATTAATATGGAAAAGTTTCATATATTGAAAATTGTAATATTAAAAAAAGACTTTTTAGTATATCAGTTTTATTTTATATTATTCTCCACTTCTTAATGTCCCCCTGGGCGCCAATGATCTTCATGCAGAAAAGTGGGACATCAGCATCCTGACTTTCACCTGGATGATTTCAGTTTTGGTGTCTTGGACTCCCTTCTGCAGTTTTGGACCTGTTTGGGGCTATTTTTCTGTATATTTTTAGCAGGTTCTTTTTTCTTTTGCTTATTTTGGTTTTGTTTGTTTGTTTGTTTTGTTTTCTTCAAACAGTTCCAGGTAAAATTTGAAAATTGCACAGTAGCCAAACCATCT
>JAUBNY010001077.1:987687-1002797 GCA_032275445.1 Crypturellus soui
TTTGTTTGTTTGTTTGTTTTGTTTTCTTCAAACAGTTCCAGGTAAAATTTGAAAATTGCACAGTAGCCAAACCATCTTCAACCATATTCAATTAATATAAATAGCTGCTATTTTTATAAATGATGATTACCTAGGTCTGTTAGTCCTTTACCACAAATTATATTTACAGAACTATGCTAAAACAGGCTAGACATCAGTCAGTTAACCACTTGGGCTGGAGTTATTATAGCTAAAACAAGCCAGGATCCATTTATGCCCAGACAAAAAAAGATTAGTTTTAGGACTCTGAACTGTTAGGTCAATACAAAGCCTATAGCCTTTTTCCCAGTGATGGCAAATATACAATTTTACTGGCTTAGTGTGAGTGAGGCATGATTATTGGTAGAAGTAAAGAAAAGTCTGTGGCAGTCATGAGGGTCAGAGTCTTCCACAAGAGCTACTGCTTTGAGAATAGCCGTGTGTACTGGATATGGAGCTTGCAGAAACACCTGTGATGAAGATGCTGATGAGCAGAGTCTGTTCAAAAACAGACAGGAGGTTTACTCTACCTAGTTTCATTGAGAAAAAGTGTAATAGAGAAGCTTTGGAAGGAAATAGTTCTTTTTTAGCCCTTAGGGAAAATCATATTAAGAAGTTGTGTCAGCATTTCAGTCTGAACAAAACCGGAGACAAGAAATAGATTAATGAGTTCTGATAGGGGCTATTATTTAATTTGTTTCTCTGGGTGAGATTACTTGAAGATAGAGATAAGCCCTTTAAAACTATCATGAAAATAAAAATGAAAGGAGATGCTGAAGGCATAACTAGAATGGTAAAAGAAGAATGAAGAATAGATTCCTGAATGAAACACTACACAAAACATCAAGTAGAAATATAGCTGTTTTCATGTCATCAAGTCAAATAGATGACCATGGGGTATTTACTGATTTTGTTCTTTGTCTAAAATGGATTGTGACAAATCTTTGGTGAGAATGATTTAAACTACTTGCAAGTGATAGAAACTTATTTTGGAATTTATAGGGAATTCTTTCCCTATAAAGAGGTCATACTTCTGTGAATTTGTGTGACACTACTCAAAAATGTGTTCATAATGTGTGAACCGACTGATGTTCAATTCATACTGAAGATTCAATTTATACTTAGGTATCTTTTGAGTATTAAGCATGTGATCCTACTGTTCTCCTTAAGTATGTAGGTAGAAACTAGTAGTTAGAATAGTTTTGATTTTTTTTAGCAGAACATTTGTCCTCCAAAGTCATTGATTTGTCAAAATCTTTCTTGTGGTGGCAGGTTTTCATTAAGTTTCTTTTGTAGGACTTTAGGTAGAAGATGAAGAAGTCAGTCTTATGCCATGGTGGCATCCTAGGCCAGAGCCTGGAGCACTCAGATACTGCATATGTTACAGATGGTCCTTTCAATAGCTGGTTTGGAATAGAGACATTAAATCTGAGACTTTTGACACCCTGGAAGACTTCCCTCAAAACCAGAGAACTAGCCTTCTCAGGGTGGGTGTCCCTGCTTTTGTTTGGAAATACAAAAACAGATTTTTAAGCCTGTTGCACTGGCAAAAGCCTACAACTTGCTTTACCTGATCATTCTTTTCCATTTGGCATGCCGTATTGACATTTGAACATCTTACAACACATTCCCCGACAGATCAATGATTTATATCATAAGCATGAGAAGACTTAATGCTAAAGTCTTTTAACACTTCATTTATTTGCTTCTTCATACTTAACCCAGGACCATCTGTCATACAGATTCAGTTACTAAGCAGTCTTTTAAACCAGTTGAGTATTTCTCCATCAACATCAAATTATCTAAAACACTTAAAGCAGACAGTACTGTATCAAAAACATTTCCAAAGTTCAAATGTTGATTGCATCTCCTACCTGACAGTTGGCTGTTTTTATTTTCACAGTACATTTTTGTTAAATGAGACCTCTTAATATTTCATGCTGTCAATTACTCAGTAGTTACCGAAGTGTCATTCTTCTTAATTCTTATAATCTTTGACAATTTTAGAAGAATTTTAATACTTTGGTTTGTTCCTTTTCGGCTTAAAGTGCAGGAGATTCATATTCTGTTTATTCAACAATTTACTCTCTTTATCTTGGGTAAAATTAAAGGGCTATATTTATTCACATTGAAGTGTATCTTTATCATGGTGCAGCCTTGTTGACTTTTATTAAGGATAATTTCTAAACTTTCATTGGTGCCGTTGACCAACAATTATCTTTCATGAGATAATATAGGCATCTGAACACAAAGTATAAGAAGTGGTGACTTGGACATGGGAGCCCACATAAATTTCACTACAGCCGGTTTGTTTCTGCAGGTTTTTTTACTGAATATTTTTTTTTCATGAACAAACCCCAATCCCCCACACCTGCTGTAATACAACAGCAAATCCTACAGAAAATCTAGATGCTGTTGGCCAGAAATAATAATCCTTTGGTTCAAGTCCATCTTGTATTAAGAACAGGAGCCTCTTTCTTAATTAATTTTTATGGGATTCTTTTTTTTTATTATTTACTGTGATAATTAGATTTTCCCCTGTTCTGTATTTCTGTATTATACTTTAATTAAATTATTATATTTTCCTCCATCCCACTAAAAGAAAAATGTAAAACAAAAGAAAAAAAAAAGAAAAAGAAAAAATGTGCCTAACACAAATCATTCTACAGAAGCAAGTTTAGGCCCTGCTTTTGTTTTTGCAGTAGAAAAAAAAAATCTGTTTGAAATATAATAAATCACTTCCTTCACCTGCATGTCTCCGTGCATGGGTATGTGTGCTCACTCTCTTCACACTCTTTTACTTAAGAAACAGATGTTACTTGCTCCAACAGGAAGGGAAAAGGTGCTAGCAGACTCTCTGAGACCAGCTGGTTATGTAGCATGTATTATATTCTTACAAGGTTTTTCTCTTCAAGACTGACTGATTGCTTTCCATTTCTCCACATAGAAAATTTCCTGTAGCCAGAGAAAATTTAACCCTGTCATAAAATGTCCATTAAAGGATCAGATCAACCAACGTTAGCCCTCTCCTAGCCTCTCAATGTTTCTCACCATTTTTAAATGCAGTCATTCAAGATAATGATAATGACAATTTGGGCATTAACAGGATTTAGGGATGCTAAATGTATATTTAGATTTCTAAAGGTTATTTAGATTCCCATCATACTAGCAATCTACAAATCTTCCTCATTGATAGTCATTTGAGAGCATGTCTGAAATTAGCAATCTGAAATATATGTCAGCATGCTGCTACAGCAATTGTTTCTTAAAGCAATTTCCCCAGACAGCCAGTGACTGAGTGACAAAGCTGAATGTTTGCTTCTGGTATTCCAGGTAGTCAGGGATGAGGAACAAGCAGGAGTTTTCATATTCTTTTGCACGTCTGTATGAAAATCGTGAAAGCACCTTCATGTTTTGTGAACACAAAATAAAATGAGTTAACAAATTTTTCCCTTTTATTTGTGTGCAAGAAGGGAGATTTTCCCATGTAATCAACTGACTCAAGAACTGAAGGAGAATGAAGGACTTCAACAAAGTTTCACTGGGTAGCTCTGTCAATGCCACTCTAGCCCTTAACTTACATGTCTATCTTTGCTATCATGAGACAGTTTTCTTATATATTGATGACAAAAGACTGACAATGCTGATGACTAGTGCCAAATCCTGTGTTGTTTCTGCTCTTTGGTCAAAAACAGATGAAATATTACCCCAAAACTGCTCCCCTGTGCCCCCAAGGTAGTATTTGAGCAGACTCTGGAAGTGAAGGCCTCGTGTGCTAACCAAACTCTAGTTGTGATCTCATCAAAACACTACTCATTCTAAAGATAAATTAGGGTTATAAGATCAGTCAAGCTCTTTATGCGTCAGAAGAGAAACTAAAAATAAAGACATTAAATAAATATATGACTGATTTGTGTGGGTGTTTTATCTTATACTGTTAACTCAGACCTTCTCAATTCTTACATCTTTAAAATATTAAGGGACCAAAAGAAAAGCTGAAGTCTTTGTGAGCAGAAGGTGCATTCCCAGTATAAAAACAAAGGTGATATTTCATCTGAAAAAGGGAACTCAAAAGAATGATGATATGGAATTGCGCTATCATTACGAGATAAGAAAAAAAAGTTCTGATTTTTTTTTTATTAATCATTGAGCAGAATTTTCTATGATTTTCTATGTAGGCTGAATAAGCAGAGAACAAGTAGAAGCAAGGAGGCACTTGGAAGGCATTTCCAGTCATTAAAGAAGCAGTTGGATTGATAGTTCAAATTTATACCAAAACTCCAATGTTTTCAGATTCATCTTTTGTTCTTGGTCTATTTCTCTTTCGCAAATGCAGGGAATATATGGTTCTGTTCTTCAGTGCAGATTATTTTCTGCAGTCTGAGGTGAGAAAACGAATACAGTTTACAGTTGAATACAGTACAGTTTAGTGTACAGAAAAAAATGAACACAATATAGTTTATTTTCACCAGCTCAAAGTTGGGGGGTGGGATTCAGCTTCTGACTATGACACATCATGATAAGTATATGCGGTGTAGATGTCTACATTTCACCTACAGGGTCTAAATTTACGTGGAACATATTAATCTCTAGACAATTTCCAGTCTTAATTCTGCAGCTGTAGGCATCAAGGCAATGATTCATGTGACCACTCACAACTGTCAAATACCTCTCATGCCTAGGTATCCTGTCTGGCCTTCATTTGCCACTCCAAAAAGGTTCCATTTCTCATAGGTCTAAGATTTCTTAGTTATCCAAGGCATCTCCACTAGATACTGCTGTGGGGGCATGTGAATCAAGCTGTGTTAAGTGAGATGAATTTCTATCCAAAGTATGCAGAATGCTTTAACAGACAAAAAAAAATATGATCTGAGTTGGTTCTGCTTGGAGTAAGGAGGATGGGGCTTGGCCAGAGGCTCCTTCTAACTTCAGTTATTCTGTGATTCTAGGTGACATGAAATCTAGTCTCTGGAAAGATGTTCTTTAAATCTATTTGAAAATTGTTGAAAACAGAATTTTGCCGTCTTTAAACGGTACCTAATTTCCTCCCATGAAGTAAAAATATTCTTCTTGATTTCTTCTTGATATGTGCCTATTTCTTCTATGGATCAGAAAGAAAAAATATCATTAAATGAGGACTTCATAAACCTGGTGAAATTAGAATCCTGTTCAGATACTAGCATTCTGTTACCTTTTATTAAATTTGCCTTTGATAGAAACTGAAAAACTTAATCTAGTTAACCATACACAAAAATTATTGTTCCAATTTTGGGATTGCAAAAAGGAGTTTTTATTTATTTAATTCATCCGCTTTCCTGTTAGTTAGGTATTATTGGACTACAACACCATAAAATAAGTTTTTTCCCAGCAGGCTTTGCATTTTTGGCAGAATATTATAGGAAACCTGAGGAGTAATGAGGAAAGGAAGTCAAACACTTCTGAAAGAGTGGCAGGTGGAAAGAAAAAGAGAATCATTTGGAAGGTAGACGAAAAGTTTCTCTAATCAGTTCCACTCAGTGTTAAAACAGATGTGAAACACATGGCTTAAAGAACGGGAATTTTGCCAAGGTGAAGGAAAAAAAAAGAAAAAAAAAAAAGAAAAGGGAAATAAAGAATAATCAAAACATAAATAACTGTAAAAATATGAATAAATGATTCTGAGAGCATTGGGGAGTGTATTGAACTGGAGACTTTGTCTGTGATTCTTGCCAATATTACTAGGCTAGACCTAGCTAAGAGAGGTTTGAAAAACAGTAATTGTAACAGTATGTTTTCATGGGACAATGAGCTCTTCCAAAAATCAGATGAAAAGTCACTTTATTTTGCGCTCAAAATATAGCTACATTTTACCCCCTGAATATCTGAGAATAATCTGAACACAGTGTCCATTTGAACCTTTGTGATGACGTTGCTTGTAGAACCATGGGTACACAACTCTTGCACGCCATGATACACCTTTTAATATGCTAGTGCCGTCATGATAGGTGCCCTGCTTTAGCACAGAACTGGGGACTACGGCCAGACTTCTAGGAATAGCATTACACAGCAAAAGTATTTTCTGGTATAAACCAGTTGAGTGGAACCTTTGTACGTTTGACTCCTAGACTAGGTGAAACATTGGCATTATGTTCTCCCTGGTGATCCTATAGCCCCTTCAGCAGTGAGGTTATAGATGCTCTGGCAAATAGAATCAAATTGCTGAACCAGCTAACCTGAAATATATTTAGAGGGACATCTCCATTTGCAGTAATAATATGGTCAAATATTCTTTGTGGTGGAATAATGCTTAAATGTGCCTTTTTTCTACTTCATTAAAAAAAAAGAAAAAAAAGTAGAAAATTAAGAAGCTGTAAATTAAAAAAAAAGTTTCTTCCCTTCTATCATGTTTACTTGTTACATTATATGCTAGATTATTTTGATCTTCTATGAAAGCAACACACTGAACCTAAACAACATGCAATTAGGGAATATTGTTTCCTTTTCTTCAATAATTCTGTAAAAAGAGAAAACAAAGTCTGTTACAAAGTTTCTCGGTTAAAGCACAAAATATCTCTTTTGGATTATCTCTTCTGTGTTAAAAATATACTTTGCATACTAAGTTCTTTTCGATCATTCCTTATCTTTCAGTTTTGGATGAAGCACAGGTTCGTTAAAGTCTCCAATATATATATTTGCCATTCATGATAAGAAATTCATAATTACCCAAAGTACACTGAATAAAAAATAAAAAGGAATGAAACCTTTCTCTTTTAATAATACTCCTCTGATTGTGTGAAACTGGTTCGGCTGCATAGTATCTCCAATAGTAAAGACTGGAAGAGGAATTGTGTCTTAAATACTATCATAAAAGTATCAGATAAGAAAGTGCAAATAATTAAACATGAATAATGGCAAGCAAACTACTCAACTCTATGAAGTAGGTAAAAATGAGCTACCTTTTATTTACTGCTAAAAGCAATATCAGATTCTAGAGTCTTACTAGTTTTGGTAGGAAGAAAACTGAACTTTGAGTGAAATGATAATTAGTGTGTAGCAGACAAATTGCCCCCTATAATTTACTAAATACTATTTTGAATACTTTCAGCAGAACCTCCAAAGGGAACAAACAACTTTCCCATTCTTCAGTAATCAATGCACTACATTCGTAGGAAGTAAACTAGAGCAGAAAGGAGCTGACGTTCAAAGGGATGTGGGTCTATCTTATGGTGAACATAGAAATTATGTCTGACCTATGCTGTGATCGAAACAAATGCAGACACTCCATGACTTTCAATGTTTTTTTTTTTATCGCACTGTCTTGCCACTTTCAGAATCTGCCAGTTCTAGCACGGACACAGAATTTTATTTACAGGAGAACCTGCCTTTGATGTGTCAATATTCCCTCTGTGTTAATAAAGGAGAAGGTTTAAGAAAATACATGGAGCTTGTGATGGCGAATCTTACAACATTCAAAAGTTAGGCTGTTGTTTCTAAGACCTTGAAATACAGAATTGCCCCTATATGTCCCATAAAAGCAATAGAAAGAATCACTCATAAGACTGGGATTTATGTCAGCCAGACTGTTGAGTGAAGAAAGGTCATACAGCAGGAAATACTAAAGAAAAGTATGTATAAACTTTACCTTTACCTAGACTCAGATGGTTATTTCTAAACTACAAAAGCTGAGTTTCAGAGCCTTCAGAGCCTAAGCATTTTTGTTTTATTTTATTTACTTTATTTATTTTTTATAATGTGTATGCAATGACTAAGCAGTATGGTTACTGAAAGAGTGCTAAATATTAATGTAACAGGAGTCTTCAGAGTTCCACAGTTAATTTTGTGAGATTGGCAACAAAAATAATGGACTCTTTAAAACTTGACTCCCTCTGCAGTATCCAAAACTTAATTCTTACTCATGTTTTTAATTACCCCATTTAAAATTCCATCTTCTTCAAACACTTTTGAATAAGAAAAAAACACAGCAAAGAGTGAAATGACTTATTTCTGTATGACAGAAATAGGAAAAAAAGAGGAACTCACTGAACACTCAGAAGGAAGGACAAAACCAGAATTTTTTGGAAGTTTGTCTCATGAGAAATATAAAAAGAGCAAATAGTAAATACAAATAATAATCTGTAAATATTTATTAAGCATTATGTACAATTGTTGACAGATATTTCTTAAAATTTGTATTCTCAAGCCTAGCAAGGAGATTTTGAGTTTTTTATTTTTTAATATCAGAATCAAAAGTTATGTTATTAATTTGATAACTGACTACAACTAAACTTCATTCCCACATTTTAAATTCTTACTTCTAAAATTCAACTCTTTTTTCCAAGTTAAAGCAGTCATGTGCTAACCATTGCTTCAAATTAATACAAAACCATGAGAAGCACAAAGACTAACAGTACAAAATATTTGAGAGCTGACTTGGTATAAGCATTTAAATAGCCAGTGCAAACTCTAATTGTGCCTTCTCTCGGTGGAACAAGAACTCTAACTTAATTCTCTTTTGGTCACTTGTAAACGTTTCAGATTTCCTTCAGTTAAAAGGTGTGTCTGATCTGTTTATACCAAAGATCTTATAAATGTTGCTAAATTTGCAGTTATCTCATAAGCCAGGCATTATCCCTGTTAGTTGGCTGTGTTAATCCGCAAAGCTCAGTTAGCCTTGATGAAGCATGCCAAGCTTTCGCATGATAATGATCTAGCTCTCTTTAGCAGGACTATATCATAAAATTGCTGTACAACTTTCACCCAGATTCATAACAGCTGGCAGTAATGAAAATTGTGTAGACAATCAAAAGCTTAGCTGTCCTGTGGAAAATATTATGAAACAAAGATTGCAAGACATGAGATAAAATAACCTCTGATTTTGTGGCTTCATATGGTTGGTTGACTCACAAGGATCAAAGGTAGGAAATAAGAAATCATCTCCATTAGAGGAGAACACTACTCTACTCTCCTGAAAGCATGGGGTCAAATAAGGCTTTGATTTTTATCAAGGCAGCGATGAAACAAGTGAAGTAATTGTTTTTTTATGATAAAGAACTTCATTGTGGAGGATGAGTTGAATCTGGAATTTATTTCATTTTCCTTTGCCAATAATACATCCACTAACTATAGGAAGCACATTTCTATGCTGCGGAGATTAAAAACATTTTAACCAAAAGCAGCTGACAAACAGTTGCAAATTGCATCTTTCATAACCTCACTAATTCAGCCTGAAATCCTGGTGACTTCTTTGTGAAATATTTGTCATTAAACTAAATGACAATTTTACTCAACAAAACAAAGGTTTAATGTCTTCACAAAACTGATGAGCATACTGGAACATTTGCTACATCTCTGGCTTGTAATAGGACATTTTGTCATCAGGTCAGGTTCTCACGATCACATCCAACCTGTATTCTGTGGTACAACTCACTCAGTTTTCTACATCATGATGAATTAACAAGGTCTTTTTTTCTCTTCAAGAGATCTGATGACTTGGGGCTATGGTTTTAGGATGAGAACTACTTTATTTCTGTACACTGTGAAACTAGATGTAAGGGAGATGAGTACAAAGTACTTTCTCAATGACTGTCCCAAAATCTGGGATGACTTCCCATAGGAACAAAAAGGCTACTGTAGTTATAACTACAGTCTTAAACACGCTTTATCTAATGAAAGCACTTATTTTTCAGAGTACATTAAGAAAAACTATGGAAAAAAAGAAAGAAACACACTTTGAAGATGAAAACATTACTATCAAATACCTCAGTGCCATTAAGAGTGACTTTGGGATCACATATGGAATCATCAGGATAAGGAAATCAGGCTTATTTGGGAAAGATTTGTCATGATATTTCCAAATCGTTTGAGGCTAGACTAATTCTCCATCCATTGTGATCTCACTGGGTTCAATTAGAGTATTTTTTACAAATCTCACCAACTTTTTTATTTCAAAAACATAATGATTAAAACAAATACTTGTATTTTGGTTGACTTCACAGTTTAAAATATATTTCAAAATTATGTCTACGATTTTGTAATTTTTTAACAGTTGACAGTTTGACAAATATAACAGTGTTTTTATCCTTGACAATATAGATGCCTTGGTATAAAAAGAGATTAGATTTTTCAAGCTGTAAGTTAATTGGAATTAAATACTTGGAATGAGGCAGTGTGGTCAACTTTGCAAAGAATTATTAGTGTGACTTGTTGTGTGACTCCTTAGAGTCACAACAAGAGGTGTTCCTTCAAAATCTCAAATGATTAAAAAGAAAAATTAAAATAATGTCATCTCCACTATGCCTTTCAAGCACATTTTAGGGGAATTTTGCACTTGTTCACATAATTAAGAAAAAAAAAAATCTGTCTGGATAGGTGAAGAAAAAACTCTCTCTATTTTCTTAAATACTTCTATTTATTAATTTGAAACAATATTCTGTGAACCACAGGAAAAGAATGTGAACTGTACTAAGAATCTGCTATTGATTTTGTTTTTTGTTTTATAGAATTTTAAGTCTCCTAAAAGTGAGGGATATAAAGATATAAAAAATTGCATCTGAAAAACAAAACCTTACTTAAAAAAAAGTAAATCAAACGACTAAGAAAGAGCAGTTGGAGTTTTTAAGCATTTTCATTAATATAAAGAATCAGATAATCTATGATTTTCAACAGAAAGCATAACTATTAATTCCCATTTCTTACTGGAGATTCAACTACTCTACTAGATATAAGAGAACTAATTGCTTAAAAGTCTGATCGTGATTGACACTTAAATTATATAACTGAATTACATAATAACTGATTCAATGTTTCTGGATTTCAGACATACTCATAGAAGCTGTGGCACCAGTCCAGAAGCACACTAATATATAGATGAGCTTTTCCACTGGAAACTGAACATATTTTTGAGATGGGCATTTTCCAGGGGAATCAAAACTCTTTATACTTTCTGCAGAAGACACAAGAAATTCCTGACTGCCATTATGACAGCAATTTTTTTGACCTCTTCAGATTTTTTTAGCTGTTTAACATTTGAATTGAACAATCTGGCTTTACACAGAAATTAATGATCTCACTTAGATACAAGGTGATGCAGTGTAGACCAGTTTGTGAAGTCTGCACTGCAGGCAGAAGGCACCACGCTCTCCAAAGTCATAGAGTACCCACAAGTTTAGCACAGTTTTGGCACCAGGATGGGGGCCCCATTGCATTCACACTGATTTTGATTGTGTTAAAGGAGTCTCTTGTACCTTGGGGAATTTGTCCTCACATTCCGCAGATACCTCATTTACTTTGCAGACATTTGTCTGGATTTGACACAGTCGGCACTGAACTGGAATCAGGAACACTTGGATAATGTAAATCCCTAACAATGTGGGTGATACAAGATTCCTTGGGCAATATGGATCAGAAACAGCTCAGCTTGAATCCAAGCAGAGTTCCTGATTCAGTAGTTTGGGTAATGGGAAGCTAACTGTACATGCTGAAATATTCATTGGGATACATTATGCTTTAGAGGGCCAGGTTTGCTCTTTTTTGGATGAGGAAAGTAAGATGAATCAACAGAACATTATCTTTTGCTTCCACTACAGGAACTGACTTCAGCATTTTGCTGGCATTGTGACCTACCTATCTAGAATTATTTTTTTTCTACTGGCAGCTCATCTCTAGATGTTACTTTTTTCTCTCTTCTTGACTAGTCCTCTGTTGCAAGATTTTTTTTTCCCTTATATATTTGTTGTGCCTAAGGTCTTTTCATGCCTCATGGCTTTCTTGGATGCTTCATAACTTGTGAGCATTTTCAGTCACTTTGTCTTTGAACCTGCTACTGTATATCTGACCCAATCTCCTTCTCTTTTATTACATTCCTGATTACAAGAACATAAAATGGGACATGGTCCAGAAAAGTGAAGTGCATCTTCTGTGTTTTTTTTTCTTTAATTTTGACTCTGCCATTTGACCAGAAGTTGAAGAAAGGAAGTATTGAAGCCATCTGGCAGGAAGTATTTCTGAGGAGATACTTACTGCTGTCTTATTCTTTTTATGGCTCCTTCCCAGCTATGCAAACCACTGATTCTGCCATTGTCTTCACTGGATTCACTCCTCCAGATGTGTTTAGATCTTTGGCTTCTTCTTATCTCCTTAAAGCAAGTAAAGGAAGTATAATGCTATTAATTATTAAGTCCTATTACTTGTATTATGTTTATCAATGTATTTCATATCTAATTACACTGAATTGCATTCAGGGAATTTTTTATATAATTTTTTATATAATTTTTCATCTTATTGTTGCTCATTTATTTAAATCTAAACAATAAACTAGAATAAGCTGAAGATGATACTGATTACTTTAGATACTTCTGATTACTTTAGGACAATGATTTTTAGATTCCATAATTCAAGTTTCTCTTACTTCTTACAAATATCTTACAGATAAATATCTTACAGACTTATCTTACAGATAAATTCCATTACTAAAATTTGCTTCAAGTATTGGCTTGACTGTGCTCATCCACTGAATATGATTTCAACAAATGTGCAAAAAGTAGCATAAATAGTGGGATATTCAGTGCTATAAGGTTGAGGAAACAGTGTTGTGGTTTTGCTTTCAATTAAATTAGTAAAATGTTAAAGTCAGTGGAGATACACTATCTTACTGTTAGTCTAAACTAACATAATGTTCTACAACCTTCTGTTTTCACTGAAGATCAGACAAGTATTCCTAGTGAAATTAAATATGTAATTGTGGAATGGGAATAGCTTTCATGACACTGACTTACTATTGGAAAAAATAAGCTGTCCAGCTTAGAGACATGGTTCAATTGCTTAAATGTTGGCACATTGTGTCATTCAAGTCATGACACAGAGGTTATCTAGACATCACAAGTTGCCAGTGCATATGAGCTATGAGATAGAGACCTGTGTCCTTCCACAAAAGCAGGTGGAATCCAGGCAGGATACATGAGGGTTTCTACACTGACACTAGACATTTTTTTCTGAAGTTGCCCAAAATAGAATTCTCACTCCCTGTGGGAATCTCATCCTCAGTGAATAATTCATCCAAGCCAAAGAAGAAGATCATGTTTCCTCACACTCATTAGAGAGAAATCTAGAGGATTTACCTTGGTCTAGATTTCTAACTCTGAACAGCTAGTTAGAAAAGGCAATTATTATCCCACCCTACTTGCATAATTTATGGTGGTAGCATAAGTCAATTCTGAAAAGATGAAATGATACATTTTGGCCTTTTTTTGTTTTTACACTTACAGATGTGTTTTGAGTCAAAGTATGGCTGAGATTAATATCCCTATATTAATACAGAAAAGAGCACAATTAAGGCATGACATAATTAAGGTAAAGAGGACAATAGTTAGAAAGAGAGTTCAGATTTAAAAAAAAAATCTCCTTTTTTTTCTAACCGAATGTGAGAAAAAACATATTGTGTCTCTGATCACTTATGTTGAGATAAATCGTGGTTTTACCACCAATTTCATTTGGAGAATGATCTAATACCTATTTATAGAAAATATAAGGAAAGATGATCATTTAAAGCTATGATGTGATACATAGTGGAAATTAAAAAAAAAGTCAAGAAAAAAACTTAAACACCTATAGGTCTTGTAGCTCATCTTGCAAAGCACCTGATTTAAGTCAAAAACAAAAAAGGAAGAGAAAAAGAGAGATGTAGGTCTGGTCTTAATCTCGAGGTCTGTCATTTGTTTCTTTCACACAAAAAGTATGGGACACAGGTGGCTGAATGTCAAAGATCATACTCTGTCTGCATGCTTCATAAGATTTGGGACAAATATATGAAACAGGCTGAGTAAGTAGAAAAATCACAAGAACTGGCTGCAGTTTCAGTGACCCAGGTCAAAGGTTGCATTGCTTTTGGTGTTTTACAAATGTTTGACAGATTAAATGCCCACCTCCCATGGTTAGCAAGTAAGCCATGAAAGTTAGAGTATTCATAAGAAATAAAACTTCATTCAATGTCCTTATTGTGAGAGATCAGGGTCAATTAGCATGAGTAACACATGTACACTCTCACTATGCACACACTTTCTGGGATTATCCAGGATTTTGGAAAACATGTATTAAATATGTCTGTAATTATAAAATAACACCCTGGTGAAGGGAAAAGGGATTAGAAATAGGCAAGCAGGATATTTAGATATAATTATCAAAGGAGGTGATAATTGTATAATTTCCTGTATATATATTTGAATCATTTGTATCTTTACTGAGTAAAACTCTATGTAGTGTCATTTCTGCTCTGTGTTGCAATGGAAAAAAGTATTGAGAGATTGAAAGCCTGCAAAGCTTCAGTACACTGTAGTCCATAGAGCTAGAGCAATAGTTTTCAAATTAATTCTTATTTGGTCCACATTGTATTCAAGTTTATTCCCAGTGGTCATAATTTTGACAGATAAGGTGAAATGTTGTGATTATTTCGAAGAACATACTTTCAAATACTAGCAGCACATTAAGTTCTTGGTAGGCCCATGAGTGCATTTTAAATGCACTTGAGAATCAGTGAACTGTACATACAACTGTTTGTACAAGTGTTGATCCTTACATATTTCAGTACACTATCAATGAATCATTCCTGAACAGTTCTTTCAAATGGTACCATAGGTATCATTACAGTGACTCTAAGATCTTTGGATTTATCCATGCCAGCTGCTTCTTTCTAACTCTTGACAATTACTTGAGGTAGAAAGTATTTACTTTAGCTGGCTAATTTTATTTTAATAAGAAAAAGAAGGCTACTGTAAATATTCTGTTCAAGGGGATATGGTAATTTACCTCTGCCAGTCCTTCATTTAGAAATGCTCCAAAAGCCTAAAGTTTTCTTTAGGCTTTAGAAAATGTATGTTGCAGGGTTTTCTAGACCCTGCAACATATATTTTCTTAGGCAAATGGTGATGGGATAAGATCAGGATTGATTATTTTCTGCTACAGAAAAGTGTCTTTTGTGAGTGGACCTGATTATTTACGTGGATGTCTCTTATTCTGTTTTTGAAGATTTTTTTTTTATTTTTTAGTCTACTTTTCTAAGGAAATAAAGCTTATGGAGTTATGTTTTATTTCTGTCTATTCTCCCTGTCTCTTGTATCTGT
>JAUBNY010001077.1:1005080-1029626 GCA_032275445.1 Crypturellus soui
TGCTTACATGAACCTACCATGTTTAAATGAAATATGGAGCAGAAAGGACCATCTGCTTTTCTAAAGTCCTTCTTAGGTCTGTTTTTTATAATAAAATGATAAATACTATAGTATTTTTTCCAGATCCATGCAACTCTTTGCAAACCCCATTTCATATCCTCTTTATTTTTAATGTCTCCAAAATTCCTTTCACCTTCACTTTATGCATTCCTTTTTCCCCATGAAAGCCCTGTTTTTATTCTTCTGATGAATTTTTGCTGTACTAAATACGAATGTCAGATATAGAAGAAAGGACTGCAGTATGCTGTTGAAATTTTACAAGAACATGTAGGATTCAGCAGGAAAAAATATCAAAGACATAAGAATGACCTATTCATTATCAAAAAAAAAGATTGATGATTGATCATAAACAGCTGGTTGTTTTGTTCTGCATTATTTTATCAAATTTATTATGTTTCAATTTTGCTGAATTACTTCAGGAGCAGATAGATGCAGAAACAACAGCATTACATAATATCTACAACTCTCAGAAAAGAGAGAGTTGGCAAGAAAGGAAGAGGACAGGACATGACAGGACAGGGAGGGGAAGGGCAGGACAAGAACAGATTTAGAAGAAGTGATACACGCTGTGTGTGAAAGGTTGCGATAGACTCTTCCCCTTTGAAATTTAACATGTAAGAGCCAAACAAACAATAACAACAAAAACTCTAAAAAACCTTTTCAAGTGGATCATATTTAAAGGAGCCTCTCCATTTCAGAAGCTACATATGTAGCTTGGTACATGTAAAGAAGTATTGCCAATATAAACACTTTCTTTCCTCCAATAAAAGAGCCCAAAAGAAAATTATCCACATAAAACCCAAATAAATCATTGATGTGAACATCCATTTACTATGGAGCTTTCAAGGTTCATTTTTCTCCTGAAGTTTTTGTATGTATACACACACTTGTGTGTTTGACATAGGCATGTAGAGAGTTCTCTCTGCACATTCGAAAATGGGGAAGATAGATATACTTTTCTTTCATTTTTGAATGGTAATGAAACAAAATGATTCCACCCTGAATTGACATTTGCGAGTTTCAGACAACTGGTGATAAATCATAAATTTCTCTTTCTCACTTTCACACACACACAAATACACATATGTTCTCCTCAGTTTTTAAAAAATACATTTGAAAAGTGGTTTAAAATAAAGGTCTTGAAAACAGAGATGTGCAGAAGGGTGACCAGAATTTTGTGCTTGAACGGAGTAATAATATATGTAACTTTTAGGAATACTAAATTTTTGCAACATTTCGAAGGAAGGAAGAAATGACATGTAATACAGCCCTTCTTAGTATAAATAATGTGAAGATATTAGCCATACAGAATACTCCAAGTATATATATTGGAAATTGCAGAAGGCATGTAGGGAATGGAACAAGGATATTCATTGTAACGTAGAACAAGAGTGTTTCACATTGTACTATAATTTTAACGCTTAAGGAATTATAAAGAAATGTAAATAGTGCCTTTATTAGGGCATGGTCCACAAAACTTGACACTGGAAAATAGAATCTCAGAAGCACAGAATATTTGAGAGTGGAAGGGCCTCTGGAGATCATCTGGTCTAACCTCCTCCTCCTCAGAGCAGAGCCTACTTAGATTGCTCAGGGTCATGTCCAGTTGACTTTAAGTATCTCCAGGGACAAATATTCCACAACCTCTTTGGAAACCATTTTCTACTGAGTGACAACTCTCCTGGTGAAATACATTCCTTATATCTAATCAGAATTTCTCTTGTTCCAACCTCTGTTTATTCTCTCTCCCCTATCATTGTACTTGGAAGCTTGGAAGAGTCTGGCTTCATCTTCTCTACGTCCCCCTATCAGGTAGCTGCAGCCAGACATATGGTCTTCCCTGAAGTTTTTCTTGTTCATGATGAACAGGCCCAGCCCTCTCAGACTCTTCTCATACGACCTGTGCTCCAACACCTGAACAGCTTCATGGTCCTCAGCTGGACTCATCCCAGTATGCCCAGAACTGGGCACAGCACTGCAGATTCCCTCTCACACATGTAGCTCTACATTTGTATTTGCTGAAATTTATATTCCTGTCAGACAATTTCTCCGGTCTACTAAATACTCTCTGGATAGAAACCCTACCCACCAGCATATCAGGTGCTTCCACCCAGTTTGATATTCTCTGTGAATCTTTCATTATTAAAAAAAAATCCATGAAATTGCTTTGTTTTGAGTTATCAAGCCCTGCAGTTCCATTAGCTTTATAGTGAATATAATCAACTCTTATTTTAAGGATATTTAAGTTGCAATTAGAAATTTAGCACCAATTTCCACTTGTATAACTCAGTTTATGCTAACAGTGGAATGAGCAGTGTTGTCTGCTAAGTAAATCCACAAATAAATTGTGGCTATTTACACTATTAGAGAAAAACAAACAAACAAACAAACAAAAGAACTAGACAACTAGAAGAGGAAGCTCTCATTTGCCCAGGGGTTGAAGCATGCATGCAGGATGTGGAAAACCTAGATTCAGTTCACTCCTCTGCATGAATGGTTTTGAATTCACATCTCACACTTCTGAATGTCCTTAACTTTAAACTAACATAAGAGGGTGCTCTCAGTGTCTCCTGTTGACACTGTTCCACTGCATATACTCAGTTAAATATTTACTGGAGGAGGGGTTCCATGTGTTCCTATCTCCCAGGAGAGTGTCCTAACTACATGGCTGGAGAGCTATTCTTTTTCTCCATCTCAATGACCTTTTGAGTATTTTATCTAAAGTGGAACAGTGTCAACAGGAAGGGTTGAAATATGTTGCAGAATGTCCTGCAGTGTAACTGTTCACATCTTTGTCCAATTCAGAATGAGGATGGAATTAACATAATTTACCTTGCAAGTAAATTCCCTAATCACCAGGTTATTGAATATTTTGAAAAAAGCTTCCTCAGTCTCTCTAAAGTACCTTTTTATACATTACATGAATAGAAGATGAAGTAATAGGTAAGAGAGTGAGTTTGTTGCCTGATAGTGGGGATATTTTGTAATAGCTATTCAAATCTTCTTGGGCAGCTCATTTTATCACAGTTGAGGAAAAAAAATTTTTTTGGAAACTATCTCTTTTTAGAAAACTAAATTGTCATTTGTAATGCATGCATTCCCTGGAAAACACAGTTTTTGCCATAACAGCCAGAACATAAACCTGTCATATAAATGTTTTTCTGTAGGTATAAGTGCCTTATACCCAGTTACTTCACATCGTGAAGTTAGATTTACTCTGCTTCATGAAAGGAGCTAGAACTGTACTTCTCAACCAGAAATATTTTCGGTTCAGTGTCATACTGGCACCTTAGAAGTTTGTCTGGATTGATGGCCCTGCAAATTGAATGATTACAGGAGATTCTGAAAAGGAAGCAAACCTCCAAGAGAAACTTTGCGGCTGTTGTGTACTCTATCATTTTTGAAAAAGGTCTTGGAGTTTTCCATGCCTTGCATGCTATTAGCAGCACCAGATTGGTGGTTTTGTCTGAAAGCCAGACTATAAATCATCATCAGTGTTAGGCATGATATTCACTATTAATGCCTTGTTTTCCCTACTGAAATGTCTTTTTGTGCTTATTTTCTCTTGATCCTTGGCATTTTGCTGACCATCAATCAAAAGAACAAGTTGGACATTCCTCTCTGTCTTGCCTCAGTGAATTCTTGCTTTTCTTGACCATTAACCACTCTCTGGAATGTACATTTACTGTCTGCATCCTTAAGCCTCTGTATTCTCCTCTCCCAGCTACGCTCCCTTCCTGGCACCAGGTTGCAAAGCAGTATTTCCCATCTGCTGAATGAAGAGCATGTCATAGGCTGTTTGATATGGTCTGGGAGCCCACAGAAAACCACTGATGCACAACCCACTTTTATTCCACAGGCCTGTGGGAGACTAGAAGGATAAGAAGCCTTTCTGCTAGGCCGAACACGCCACCTCACACACACAAAACAAATATGCCTGCCTTTACTGTTTAATAGGTTTCATATTAATGCAAAAAGGATTGTAGGCTGATGTTTATCTAAAGATGTATCCTCGGAAAAGTTTTCTTCAAATGTATAAGTAGGCTTGATTTCATGCACCAGCTGTTTTCTTTCTTTACAAAAATGCAGTGTTTACTGGAGTGAGGAACAGTCTACATTCATTATTCAGTGACACGGAAGTTTTGACTGTTCCTTGAGCTTCTGCAAAACCCTTCAAACAGAAGGAAAGGAAAAATGGTTCAACACAAGTTCAGTTAGATGGTTGAGTAAATTTTAGTGATATTTCTCAGGGAGTTGTTAATTCAAAGATTTTCTTTTATAAAACAAATTTGTCCATTTGACCATTTTCCATGTTGAACTCCTTCATTTTCGTAGGCTGAACAACAGTACACATTTGTTTGTACTGCTACAAAAAAAAAAGGAAAATATAAAATATATACCAATGCTACATCAATCTTTATCTTGGTTATATTTCTTCTTCATTAAAGCAGATCATTAACTTTGGTAAGAGACTGAGAAAGGTTGTTGCACAGATTCATTTTTCAAAGCATTCTGGTTAATGATAAGTCTCCATGAGCTATTGCAATAAACACAATTCCCTAATTCTGATAAAGATTTGAGCATCAGTTCTGAAAGTAGTCTACATGGTATTATGGTTCTTTGTGTGTATATTTATTTTAATATTGGAAACTAAGAAAGAGTCTTTCGTTATTTGGCAGTACCTAGGCAATAGTAAGATTGCTACTCAGAGTTTTGACACTTCTTTGGCTCAGAAGGATCACACTTAAGTTCAACTACCCACTGAAGTGTAATTTAGTTAATAATACTTGAATCATGTTAAAACAAAAGTAGCATATGAAATTTATTAGAACTACAATTATTTTGTTGTCACAGGCCAGGACTAAAGAGAGAAGATGAAAATGAACTGGATGAGTTACCATTGCAATTTGTACATCTATCATCTGAAGGCCAGATATATGATTATATATTATTATCTTATAGATGTGGGCTGCTACTTCATCAGCACAAAGCAGCCATAAGCCCGGCTTACCTGACCAGAAAGTCAAGTTTATGATTGCTTTGCATTTCTGGAGTTATGAAAAGCAACTGTCACATGGCTCTGTGTTTCATCCATGTGCTTTGGGACTTTGCCACTTGCATTCTGTGATTTAAAGAAATAATGGAAGTATGGGGAAGTCTAACAGTGAGACCTTGTAAGTAATCAGGTGCTAAATACTCATTCTTGAATTAGTCCAAATATGAATGTTCATATTCTTTTACAAGGGCCAAGAGTGAGCTCTAATTTAGGAGGGCATTTACCCCATCCAAATTTAGATATCTAAGCATGTAAAGTGTGTATCTTTCTAAGTTCCCTTCATATTCAGTGGAGAGAGATAATCAGAGGGCATTCATATATCTCTAAGTCTCTATGTTATGTTGAACAGACATGCCTTTTGAAAAGGTCTCTTAAAGGGAACCTAGAGCTTACCTAAATGGTAGGTGCCTATATTTTTAGATTCTTATCTTAGATTCTTATGAATTGCAGGAAATGTTGTATGCCATGAGATATATCTGTATGGTTTTCTTTGTCCCTCTTTGTCCCTCTTTCCAAGAACAAGGCTATTGGTTCAGTTCATAGCAATCATATCAAGAATCAGTGAGTTGTGCATATACTGTTCTTCTTTGATAGATGTCATTCTTAAAGGAGTTGATATCTGTTTAAATATATTATTCTTTCCCTCCTCTGTCACATCTTTCTTTACACGATGACTCATACACTCCTGCTATACAAGAACTATTTTCAGTGGCAATGAGATTAAAGCATAGCTCTTAAGAGTCTTTTACAGGTTATTAATAACAAGGCATAGAGGAATGACCTAAATTCTGCTTTCAAAGCTTTATTGTCATTAATAAAGAAGGTGTATCTCTACAAATTACGTATTCTAAATCCAAGAAAGATGGCTTTTATTAAAGATCCTATTTTTTGTCTGAGGTTAGAGAACACCATACTAATAAAATTGCCATAAGCTTCTGTGCAAACTTACTTCCATATAAACCAACTGTATATTATTTCTTATACCACAGATTTGTGGGGCTATTTGCATGGTAGAAAATAGATGAGACAAGTCACACTAGATGGCATTTACTTTTGTTTCTTTTTCTATTGCATGGAGTCAAGTTGGTGAAGAAGACAATATGTGCTTTTCTAAGTTTTTTATCACCTTCTGTAGAAATCATCTTGCTAACAACAGAAAAAAAAACAAGATATACAGATACAAAATCCATGACTGTCTGAATGTAGATGGTCCATTGGACTGAATTCTTAATTGATTTCTTAAATATATTTACGTATTATTTTCCTCAAATAATTCATTTAAAAAACTATGAAAATTACAAGACAAAAAAAGTGTATCCTAAAGTGAAATGGACATATCATTCCACCCCCAAAATCATTTTGTTACCCTCAAGATAAGAAAACAAAATAGCACATATTCTTAGCTCTGAGAATTCTTTGTCTACATTTTCATTTTTGAAAACATCCAGTCAGAGAACAATTTCTGATTCCTGCGCTAGAAATTATAGAGTACTTTGCATCCACATTAGAGATGCAAGGATTATCTACTGATAGTTTCCTATAGAACTGACACTATATTTTCTTGTGTAGGTCTTTGTTTGGTTCTATGTAGCAGCCTGCACCACAAAGACATAGTAATTATTTTGATTTGGGATTATTCCCTTTCATCTCCTGGATATACTCCCTGGGAAAGCCTATCCCCAGACAAATATAAAATATTTATTTTTTCCGTGGGAATATCAACTGTTTTGTCCAACAGAGAGCCCAGCTCTCCCCATAAACTTTATGTAATGGGGGTGATCTTGGGATTAGGATCTGGGAGTAAATCATAAACAACACAGTAGAATTATTTGGCTTTGTAGGCATGGAGGTCAATCCTCAGTCTCCATCCCAGAAAAACAGAGGGAGTTTTGATCATAAAGGTTACAGGTCAGGAGTTCCAGGTAGAAAGGCTCCTTTGTTTCTTCTGCGTTTGCTACTGAGATTAGATTTTGCCTTCTTGATATTTTCACTACATTCCTCCTCCTTATAATTCTTCCTCTCTTTTTCTTTCTTCCTCATTACCTTGAAAACAAGGATTCCCGTTTGTAAAGGACTTCTTAAATGCAAATTCTGTCTCTAAATGGACCCATCGTAATTTCTGAATCAAAAATGAAAAAAAAAAAAATTTCCTGCAACACTAGAAATGTAAAATTCTACTACATTAATCAGCTTATTTTTATTGCATCCAATAAATTTAAAAATGTAACAGGTCATATGCCATGCAGATTAAATAGTTGCTTTACATTTTCTGTGATGGTTTGATCAATTTATCGTTGATCAAATCCCCCAAAAGAGAGCATTTCCAGAGCGGGAATCATTCAGCACAGTTCCTTGAATATTACTAAAGCTCTGCTGATTGACAACTGACAAGCCTAAAATTTTGGTTAAATGTACTGTATGTAAATGTTTGCTACATTTTACTTGAACAAAAAAATCTGAAAGATACTTAATGCAAAATTTCAATAATCCAAAGGACAGTATTTGTGAAAGATGATATGCAGACTGACATTACAAACTGATCCTGATCCTGGGTTGGTCAGATATTTTTATTTTTGACCAATCTTTTTCAGTCAAACTAACTGTTGGGTATTTAAACATTCACAAGGGGTGCAGAAAAAAAGATGCTCCTTGGTGTAGTAGCAATTTGAATTTTTCCAATTTGCATCCTTTGACATGTAAGTGAAAATCAAATTATAATTTCTAAAAAGGCAAGTCCAATTTTTTTTGTCCAAAGTGATCATTAAATTTAAAGTAGGTTTTTTTCTGTTCTTATTCTAATCTGAGACATAATATTCTGAGATAAAAGCTGTAAAATAGTTCATTAGACATATACAGAGATTTAATAAATTGTTCTGTTGTTCAGATAAGATTGGCTGAGTAATATGACACCAGATAGTGTCAAGCTATGGAAACTTGCACAAACTTTTTTTTTCTTTTCTTTTTTTCCTCACAGGAATTTGTGGAACCTTTCTAGTAAATAAACCACTTCAGTAACTCCTCTCAAGTTTACTCATGTTTCTAATGAAATAAGAAACAAATCAGCAACTAGCAACAGTAAGTCAGCTTGAGATATATGTGCATTTACTGAACAAAGCTGCTCGTCATTAATGCCAAGAAATAATTTTCAGAAGATGTGATGAAAGGTTCTTTTATGCTCAAGGTCATACTATAAACGTTCAAAACTAGAAATGTGTATGTGTTTTTAAAAGCTTTTAAAATAAAAATTAGGGACACGAGGTAATAAAATTAGGTAAAAAAATAAAAATGAACAATTTATGAGTAATAAAAGGTGATCTTATTCCTGAAGACATTTAATCCCCTTATTATCCACAAAAAAAGATTGGATGAGATATTCATTATTTGAGTCTTTACCACTTGTTAGTGTATTTTTGGCAGACCTTTTAGTTGTATCAGCAGGAAAATAGGAAATGAGCTGGAAAGCATTAAAAATATTTCTCAAAATAATATGTAGATGTTTGATCCTCTTATGAACTTCACAGAGAGCTATTAAAATGTACTCTCGAATTGCATAATGAAAATGTAACAGACTGTATTAAGGAAAGAGGATTTTAATGTGGTCAAATAGCTTTAAAAACATGAATTCAGATTCTTTTTTATTCCAGCTTAGTGTATAAACAATACTAAAGAATTTGCTTTCCTGAAACCATCTACTAGACTTGCTATTTAGAGAATAAAGCTGATTTTCTATTATGTTATGTCTGAGACATATTCTTTTAAGGATTTGATAACATTTAACTTGTGCCTTATTTTGGATAGATGTTTATGACCATGTTGCTAAGTATTCAAGAGACAGTAAGTAACTTTTCAGCTCTTATGAAGACATCAAACACTTTCTAGTCTTATCAAAGTCCACGTTCCACAGGATTTCAATAACTTCTCTCCCAGTTGTGATCTCCATCCGTTTCCAGATTCATAATACCCTTCTCAATACTTCTTCCATCTTTCCTTCTTTGATATTTGTTGGGAAACTTTGAGCTGGCTTCGCACAAAGAACAATACCTGTTCCATAAACAAGATCCTGCAGTGACATTTAATTTTTTTTGAAGGTATCAAAGCTACCTCCACTGGATTGCTGTGTAAAACATAGGTCTTATGAAAGAACTTACCGTTCTGATTTAGCAGCTTCAGCCAGGTAAAACCTCCATGTTATTAGAAGCAGCACAAGATGGTATGTTATAATGTCATATATCCATGTCATAAAATTATACCCCTAAGCAACTAAGCTGTACTTGCAGAATGAGATGCAATGTCAGCTTCAGCACCTGATCTAAAGCATCTGCCATGTAGAAGTCTACAAACCAGCTAAACGTACAGAGTCCCATTAAAAAGAGAGGATGGAAACCTAACCACTATGTCAGTGTAGCCTAGAAAACTATTCACTTTTCCATCTGCAAGACATACCTTTAGGGTGAGCAAAATATCTCTTCAGGATCCACTGGTCCATAGCAGTGACAATGGATTTCACTCAATTGCCTAAACTGTCTATCTGTGATTTTTTCTTTTTAATATCTGAGTCATTGCCACAGGTCTGTGGGTTAGCTGTCTCTGTGGGAGACAGATAACCTCCCAGGTCAAACTGTGAGACTAGGCAGGACACCTAAGCAGGACAAATGGCAAGATGCATATGATTAGGCAACTGAATTATGAGTCTTCATTGACTTTAATGCCTAAATGCCTAAATCATGCAAGCAAATACTTACATTTAGCCACTTTTCTAAAGGGTTATGAATATGGTACTGCGTAATGTTACAGCCAGAATCTTATTATGGGCAAAAAAGAAAATATGTATCATAAGAAAAGCCAAAAGCTCATAGTTAGTAATTGTTGGTAAAATTGAAATTGAATTGATCATAGGATTATTATTAGCCCAGACCTAATTATTACAGAAAAAAGAACATTATTATGAAGAAAACCTTTCAATAATAAAAATATTACAGTTTAAGTTGTGAGGACCGGGATTCAGCATCATCCCAAGCCCTTCACCAGCAGGATTATGATATTGATGGCTTCTTATTCCTCAATCTAGGAACCAATTTTTGAATGTTTGATAAAATCTTTCTTCATTGTTCTGCAAGTTCACAGTAAATCTAAATTTACTATGTATAGTACATTTTGCATATGTCAATTTTTTTTTTTTTGTTCTCTTTAAAGCCAGATTTGTCCATCTCCAGGCCAGCATTCCCCTAAGTGACTATCGGTGAGTTGCTTGCATCCTTGTGGTCTCCTACAAGAGCTTGTGCCCTGATTATAATCATGCCTCTACTTACTGCTACAGTGAAGTGATACCACTTTTGAAATCCTCTGCTTTCATACCAAGTTTATATTTCTTCATACTGCATTTTTGTTAGAGTCATAAATATCTTCTACAAAAATAGCTACTTGTTACTATTATCTATAAAAATATGGTTATATGGTATAAAAATAAAACAAACAAAAAACACCCTGATCACTAGAAAAAATGCTATTAAGGTTAAAACAAGTAAAAGTAGAGCTCCAGATAGGTCAAGAAAAACCCAGAGAAAGAAAACCTGACAAGTCTTAGTCATGAGGCCTTGCAAACCCAGTACAGAGTCTGTGGTCTAGTACTAACAACGGTATTAGTCTTTCTAATAGGCTGCAGGGCTATTACACCACACCTGAGTTCAGGCCTCTTGAGGAAATCAAAGACAAAACACTGGCACCTTCTTTGGGCAGTATATTTCTTAGGTGATGAAGTTTGCAATAATTTTGGTGTGGTAATTAAGTTTTTAAGTTACTTTGAATGAATGCAGGCCTTTATGCTTACTTAGCACCAATGCGATCACTACAGGAAACAAATGGCAAGGAATAATAGACAAAATCCAAAGGATTGTACAAACTGCACCTTCTTTTCAAGAAAGAGCTGATATTTAACTCTCTGTAAGGCTGAGCTCCCTTGATTTCTCAGGTATTGCTCACTGGAATAATTCCCATCCTGCTAAACCATTTTCTGGAATAGTAGAATCAAACTGGAGTGAAAATAAAATTACAGGATAAATTTGAAAATATTTTCCTTCAGATCTTGCTATTTGGAGAAGTACCAAAGTATCAGTCATTTGTATAAACAACATTTATATAATTGCAGTAGACTCAGCTTTACAGCGTCTTAATAAACTGGTTAATTTGTGACACGTTTTCATGCAGACACATAGGTGAAGGGTTAGAGTTTTAGAAGCTATTGTGTGATTAAGTAAAGGCAAGTGTGGGGTTTTGTCTGAATGGACAGGGACAGGGATAGGGATCATTTCTCTTCCAGTAGGCACAGTTTCATTGTTGGCATGCTGCATGCACAGCATCCTACTCTGCATTTTTAACCACAAAACAACCTTCTCTGCTAGCATTACAGGTTACAAAGTGGGAATAGGTTAGGATAACACTCATTTCAATGTTTCTTATTTTTTGCAGTGGAACCAAGAACCAAAATGCTTCTCTATTTCTTCTTTATCGTTTTTAAAAATATTTGTGTACTTTGTCTACTTAATGAACAGAGAATAAGAAGGTTTTGCATTTGCATTTGTAGTGAGATTATTTCATGTGTTTTACAGACTTTTAAAAAATTTTCATTATGACTGCAAGGCATCCATTTTTATTATTTAAATGAATAAGAGCCATAACTTGCTTATTACATGAATAAAAACAAGCAAACTCATATGCTGTTTTGATCAAGATCTTTAAATCAACAACTTCAGGTAGTTTATATTTTTCATATTTATTTTTCCATCTTTTTATTAAAAATGATACACATGTTTATATTTGAACAGTACAGAAGTTCCTATCAATAAGAGGTCCAGTATGGCATCTGTGGTCACAGGGGTCTAGTGAAAAATGGAATGAGTACGAAATATTGCCCCTACTTTTTATGTTTGCTGTTATTTAATTGTGTGCCTTTTTATATGTTCTTTCTCTAGAACTTAATTTCTACCTCTGTTAAAAAGATGTGTGAAGTGGAAAAATGTTTAGTCTTTAACTTATTCTCTCTTCGGTAGAAGGTGATAAAAAATAGTTTTCCTGACATATTGTGCTGAGTTAAAAAGAAAAAAACAAACAAATAAAACAAACCACGCAGTCTCCCATGACCAATTTCTACAAAATAAGGGAAAAGGTTTTTTCAGTGGACATCCCTCCTTTTTGAATACTCTTCAAATCTTCATTACCATCTCACTAAGATTGTTCAGTGTTGTAAATAAAAATAATAACAGTGAATTGATCCAACACAGGAAAGAAAAAAAAAATCTTCTACCCAACAATAATTTTGAACCTCAGAATGAAAACTGATCTATTTTGTATTCTTTTATTTGAGTAACAAAAGCCTTATTTTTTTCCCCCATTTGTATTATGTGAAGAAAAAGTGAGGGATAAAATAAGACCTTAAAGAGCACAAGATTGCACTGACATGCACTTGAAAGTACCATGATACTGTCTAAAAGGCTAACTGTCCCATATTATAAACAAGAGTAATTTCTATTTTCTCATCTTCTGACTCTCTGCTGTGTCACTAAAGCATCTTGAATTGACTTTTGTGGGTTGAGGATCAACCAGATTGTATTCAGGAACTTCTTACATATATAAGATTATTTATATATAAGAATATTAATATAATAGAAACTAGAATATCTTTGTCTATATATTTTAGCAGTGGAAATTGCCCTTTAAAGAG
Source organism: Crypturellus soui (assembly GCA_032275445.1). Classification (NCBI taxonomy): domain Eukaryota; kingdom Metazoa; phylum Chordata; class Aves; order Tinamiformes; family Tinamidae; genus Crypturellus; species Crypturellus soui. The sequence goes on from JAUBNY010001077.1 coordinate 1,017,914, forward strand.
CTGGATAAGTTGTTTGGTGTATTTTCTTCTATTTTATAAACTGTCTTGTTTACCTTTTTCTTTTTTCCATTATTACAGTTGCCCTTCCTCTTTGCTGCATCTTTCTTGTCACTGTAACGTTATTGCATTTCTGTGAAGAATAATTATAGTTACAAGAGATATAACTACAAGAGATAGGACCACAAGGCATGACTAATGCTGAAGTATTGTGGAAAAGTTCCCTTTGAATTTACAGATCTCCAATGAAATAGGAGTTGGATTATCCACACTCCGAAATAGAGTAGATAATATCTACTCTCAATTTTGTTTTGATTATACATCAATAAGAACCTGTTAAACCTGGGTTCTTAATAAAACTACTTAGCTTGTGTCCAATAGAGTTATATATTCTCGACACAAACCTCAATAATATTCAGGAATCAAAAAGTGAACTTTAAAAAACAAAAAAACTTTTTTCTTTTTAAGAATGGAGAACATTGTAGTTTAAATTTGTGCTTTTTAAAATACTAATGTATATGTTTCATGTATTTATGAATGCATATGTAACTACCCTCTCTTTAATAACTTTTTGTTAATTAACACTTCACTAGGGACTAACAGCTGTAAAGGCTCTAGACTGGATTGGATATCTCCCCACCCATCTGAACCCTGTGGTCCAAAGGGACCCAACTCCCCATTTCTTCGTCAGGAAATGTTTATTTGCTCATCTTCTCTTCACATACATATGGCAGCAGAATGAGAGAAAATAAAGAGTGTGTGTTATAAATTACAATAGAATTCAAAATTTTCTGAGGTTGTAGTTAAATTTATCTCTGGCAAAATACAAGGTGACTGGCTTTCTATACAAAAGTATAGAACACATCCCCCAGCAGTTTTAGGAAAAGAGGAAGAACTATTTCCACACAAAGGTCCTTATTAGTGGCTTGGCAAAATTTTCTATTTAATTAAAAAAAAAAGTACAGATTTTAGTAATTATGTTGAAAAACACTTGAAAAACAATACTTTAAATGACAGGAAATAATATTTTTTAAAAATAGAACAAGTCTCCTGACATTAAAGCCTTGGAAAATAAGTTCTACAAGGTTCACAAAATGCTACCAATCTTCTCATCTGTAAAATGACATACTACATATGTGAATGTTCCATCACTCCCACCCTTTCCCATCAGTGTATGTAAAACCATTTTTTTCCATCAGGTGTACATTTAGCTTTCTCTTCTTCACAAGGTGCTTGTATTTTTTTAATGAGACTATTACAGTTGTATTAACAACAATCAGATTTAAGAGACAGTAGGGAAAATAAAGACAAAAGAAAAAAAAGAAAAAAAAATGGCCTCTCTTCCTAAAACATATAATATATATATATATATTCAATAAGGCAAATATAAAAAAGAATTGTTGAACCTTAGCTGGAAAGCAATTTTCTGACTGAATGTCTATGATAGGATTTGATGGGATTTTTTAAAATTTTCTGGATATGTTTTTGAGCTTTTGAAGAAAATATTGTAGAAAATACTAAAGAGAAGACAGAAATACTTTCCTTTAAAATTATACCTATATAGTTGATGTAATTCTAAAAATAAGATTAGGGTTCCTTAACCTTCTGTTACACAATAGGATGTTTAATTTGACTGGACTACATTTCCTATGACAAATCTCTTTCCCATTCTATTGGCTGATATCTGTAGCCAAGGATCATCTACTGGCTTGAGGATCAGCGCTCAAAATCTGGACAAAGTACTGAGCCTAAGGAATGGAATAGGACCAAAACACACCTTCACTGCAAACTGTCTGAAGCCCTGAGATACTATTTTGTATCACAATAGGACTGTTTTCAGACTAAAAAATATGTGTTATTTGCCTAAAATGTGAAGATATTATTTTTGAGTTCTTTACAGAGGAAAAAAAAAAATCTCCCTAATAAGCTACCAGATTTACGGATATTTCAACTTTCCTTTATGGAAAGAATGAAACCTTGAAGTTGAGGAACAAGAGAAATACAGCCACTTCTCACTGAACATAATACACTGCAGGAAAAAAAAAAAGAAGGTTTTTTTTTTATATTTTGAGGATCATCAATTTTTCATTTCAATATGAATGAGCAGTAGCTAGCGGCTGACAATGTGTAAAAACCCATTGAGAATTTACTAGTAAAGTACTGCAGTAGAAACTGATTTTTAATTGAGAGGAAAATAAAATGTGTTCTCTCTAGAAAAGTAGAATCCTACTGTATCCAAAATGTCCCAGATACCAGGAAAGTGCTGAGAGAAGTAGGGAGAGCAACATATAGACGTCAGTACTGGAGAGGTCCTTACCAGATTTTACATATTTCATCCAAAATAGGTGTAACAGTAGCTTGAAATAGCATTCACAGGTGTTTTCTTAAGGGAAAGGGTTATCTGAGAAAGCTTTGGGGAATACCAGCTGTATAAAGCCTCAGCTGATCACATATTTATGGCAGCTGAAGGAAGGTTGTCTGGAAAAGAGTGGTGCATGGTTTAGGTCATGGAGTTGCCAACACTACAACAAATCTCAGAAAAACAGATTGTAGTAAAAACCCTCTGAGAGTTAAGGATAGCTCTATGAAGTGAACTTTCTATATATAGTGCTCTCATGGGAGTACATAAAATTAGATGCTATTAGGAAAAAAAAAAGTGATGCATATTTGCATATTTCCTTTTTTTTCATTTGGTGAAGGATTTCTTTTTCTTTTTATCCCACAAATACAAGTTTATCTTTCATTCCTTGTTTGCTTGCTATTAAGACATATATTCTAGAAACTTTCTTCTGACTATCATTAGTAATTTTAATAATGTTTTGCACTTGCACTGTGCTTTCACACATAGATCTCAAATGCTTTACAAGGACAGCTAATCTGGAGGGGCCCCACTCCACAAGAAGCGCGCTGGGGTTAGCTGTGCTGCGTTTCAGCCTTCTTGAGGAATGAGCTGAAAAGCTGTGCCTGTTTCCCACATGTGTTATTTGGATTTCCAGTGTGCTGCATGATTGTTTGTAGGAGAGATTGCCTATTGCTGTTCCATTCCATGTCCCCAGGCCTTCTCAGAAATGGAAAAGATATTTCTCAATGGAGTTCTGGGGTAAACTATTTTAATACAAGAAAAATAAAATAAACTGAAAACAGGCAGACAGAGGAAAGAAAGATAGTATTTGAGAAAAAAAAGGAAAAAAAAGAAGAAAAAAACTGAGTTTTTTAACTGAAAGTTAAAATTTTGTTGAAATTTTTATTTTCCTTTTAAGTGCCATCCTCAGCTTTCAAGTAAGAGCGATATTTATGTATTAGAAGACCTTATCCAAAGACTGTAAGTGAAAATACGTCACATGCTTTTATTTATTAGACTTGTTGACTCCTTTTTTGAATATTAGTAATGTTAACAGTGTACACTTACCCAAATACGAAATAGGTATGAACTAGTCAGTAAAAACAGTTTATATTTTATTCACTGACTTCTTATTTTTCCTTCAGCAGGATGGAATTAATTTAATTTGGAACAATTTAGTGTGTTTTATTTGCTGAAATAGAGGAATTATTAATGAAACACAGTTGTCTGAAAGGACCTATTTTGAGATAAGAAGTATTATTCAATTATTGTAAAAATATTTTGACCTGGTGGCTTGATATCTTTGTTATTCCATTTTGGCCTACAATGAAAACCAAAAGTAGCTTTTTCAATTATTCTATGAAAATATATTTTTCCTCTCACCATTCCAGAGAAAAATAATGTCAACATTGTTGTTTTTGAACTTTATTTCTGTTTCATATTAGTTTGTCTCATGGCTCAAATCCTATTTAAACCTCCACTGGGTAAGTGCCCATTGTTCTAAGAGAGAGATAATTACATTATGTATATACTGTTATGTTTGATGATATTCTTTTCAGGAGGTAACTAGACTTTACCTGTCATTGCCAAATATGCCTGAAACATCTTCATACGTTGCATGGTATTCATCCTTTATAGAAATGTTCTTGAGTTCAACATTTTACTTTTGGAGGCTCTCATTCCATATCAACACATGCACACATACCTCTTTTTGCTATGCAAACCCTTCTATGTTACTGAGATATTAGACTAAAAAGAATAGTGTAATTGCATAACTAACAAACAATGAATAATTCAATTAGAATTCATTATCATCATGGCGATCACGATAAGATAATTTGGCATTAAACTGGATATAATTATGTCATTTAAATACTGAACTATGGCCAAACACAAACATCTTTTTAGATAAATTTAAATCTAGAGTTTTTTTCTAAATGTTCTCATTAGTTTATGAAAAATATTTTCTCATGTCAAAATCACAAGCATAGCTAATCTTTCAAGTTTTTTTTTCTACAAAAACACCAAATCCCTCTTGCCCTTTGATGTATTATATTACTTCTGAACATATACAGTTATCATTTGATTTCTCTGTACAGCCTAGAAAATGGTCAGTCTGTCTTATTATATATGTATAAATAAATAAACATTATAATGAAATAAATATTACAAATAAATTTTAGAAATATATAAAATATTTGTATATAAATAAGTAAACTTTATTAAATGAAAGGTTCCTTATCATGTTGTATGCTACACAATACATAATGGATACAAAGTATGTCTAGTATGGCTGGAGACACTTGCACTGTAGTAGTCCACATATAGCTAAATTAATCCTACTCAATATGCCTTGAGGCTGCTTACCAACTTTTAAAACTTTTTCCTCTAATATCAGTCTCATTCTAAATGTCATAACCGTGTGCCTTACAACTTTGTCATTTGGATGTGTTGGGATAAAAAGTCAAGATTCTGGAGCTCCATTTTACCACATTTCTTCTTTTATATCTATATATTTATGTATCTATATCAGCTGTGCAACCATATGTGTCCCTTCGTAACAGCCATGAACACCTCCAGGACATGGAGGTCTCAAGCTGAGAGAGGAGCAGGTTAAACAATTTGTTCAAAGCAGAACTGCAGCCCTCTGAGAAATTTAACAGACAGAATTTTGGCCCTCATTTCTCTACTCGAACCAAGGTTATGTAGGTTGAAAGCTGGAAACACCCAGGAAAAATAGCAATCTAACAAATCTCTCTAAAGGATGGATTCCTATTTGGTGAATATTTGTAGATGGCTCCACATTTTACTCAAATCAGTATTCAACCCTAATTTCAGCTTTCAACCTATAGCTTGTACTCCCTCCTTCCAGATACACTATTGAGCAAGTAAAATTAAAGTCTTTGAAACAATGTTTCTTCCTGCTTCAATTCACTTACCAAATAATGAACAAAAACGATTTTTGGTCTGACTTTTGCATGTTTGCAACAATGTACATTCTTCCTTGACCCTTCCTCACCCATTTGATGGGACTCTCAAAAACTGCAGCCAAAAAAAAAAACCTTAATTGCTCAGACACAACCATTATGAGCTTCAAACATAGCTTATAAATTGGATATAATTTGAAAGCTTTACTGGGATGATATGCACCTGCAAATTGTTAGCTAACACCCACAGACACATTTTATGGTTCGTGATCCGGTCTTTTAACAGCTCACGGTGAGGGCAGCTGGAAGAGTCTAAGAATGGTGAATGCCTGAAATTTGTCCTAAGTAGTGTTGACATTACAGTGACTGAAGGATATAAAAAATCTCTTTCCCTTTAAAGGTTTTTTTTTTTTTTTTTGAGAAAAGTCCCCCCATCTAACACAAAAACAAAAATAGACAATTCAATATCTCTGGGACTCCAAATCGTAGCCAACAATACAGCTGCAAAGTTATAAAACAGCCCCAGAAGGACTGATGATTATCAGTATCTGGCACCCTTCCAGGCTTAATGGCCTCTTCCTCACTGGAAAAAAATGCTAAAATGTGTTCCACGAGTCATTCTTTTCATATATCTCCAGTGTATTTGTCTGAATAGTAATACTGAAGCTGTGGAGTTGTTTGGTAGAGAGCCACAGTGTTTTGCACTAATATGAAAATCATAGAGCAGCATAGAAATTCTTCTTTTCTTTTTGTAAGAAGTTAAAAAATAATTCTAGACTCAGTTGGAAAAAACATTAAGTCATCCATGGGTGATCATCTATTGAACATCCCAGTCTAAAAATATGTAGTACAACATAAAGTCTGAGTCCTTTTAATTGATGAAATTATTTTATTGCATTGTCATAGTAGCATGGAGCCATGAATTCTTTCCACTTGTGTCTAAATGTAGTAAATAAATGCCTACATACATACACGGTAAATGCTGTTTTCTATTAAGCTATTTAAAATCAGTAGCTGAGCTCACTGAAAAAGTCCTATGGATTAAAATTTTCGAATCTGTTAAACATACATTTTGAGCTAATTTGGAGTTGGTTGTTCCATATGCACAGAATTTGCAAATAACAAATATCATCATGGAAAAATCTTATTGAACTTAATTGAATAAAACCAACCTGCTCTCATGAAATTAAATAAGAGTCTTTTTTTTCCCAGAAGTTTAGAGTTTAGAAGCTTTACAACTTTTTTCTTTATTTTATTTCTTTTTCTTTTTTTTTTTTCTGAAAAGAAGATACAGGGAAAAAAAAAGAGGGGACATTGAACAGACTACAACTACTTGAAAAGCCTGGAACAGAGGTTCTGTTTAAATTTTATTGATTTGGCTGAAAAACAGAGTGGAGAAAGAGGCAAGAGATGGAGCAGGTAACAGCTCATCTGGCCTGAATAAAAACTGCCTTGTTTCTGCATTTTAAGGTGCACTTTATGATTCAGATCCGAGTATGACAAACATCCTGGAGACTGACTTTGCCCTCTTCCCCGTATGACGTTTAGACCACTGAGAATCTGTCATGCTGCAGCTGGTATTTCTAGAGAATAGACTGAAACACCTCGCCCACCCCCCGCCTTTTTTTTTTTGATAATAACAGCAGAATTGGCAGTAGTATAGGGTTTATTTTAGTTCCAGCTTGTTTCAAATGCTCTCACAGTTTGCTATGTGGTGCGGCATAGTTTTGTAGCGTGAACATACTTGGCAAATCCTTCTGTATTTACTCAAATTGCCCCCCACCCACAGCACGCACAGCTAACCAGCACGGAGCAAATACTTCCAACTGTCTTCGTCCTGGGGCAGAGGTCATCCCAATCAGAAAACAGGGGCTTCAGATGGTATTTCCTTTACAACAGCTAATTGCAACCAAATGCTTTCTTTGACGGAAAGGGAGGTATGTGAATATCGGACCTGCTGGCCAGGTTAATTCTCCCTTCTCCAGCTGGTACTCACGGCACAGCTTTTGCCTTGAAGTTTCGTGTACTCACTGCTGCCTGGTTTTAATATGTTGTGTTGCTTCTGCTCTGTTATTCTGAATATTATCGGTAGTGATTGGGGAATCAGGGCATAGGGAGGCTATGTAGCTATACCCTAGCTATCAGGGTCTGTAGGCCTGATAGCTAGGGTAGTTTTCTCTCCGCTGAGTCTTCTAGACAGTTTCTTGGCTTTCTCCTGTCTTTATTAGAATGGATAAGTAGAAAAGCAAGCAATGGAGAATCTTGGATTTGGATAGCTAAGACATGACATATATGCCTCCACACTGAGTGGCAGGGCAAAACAAACAGATTATCATCAGAATTCCCCTCATCCCACCAAAGGAATGAAATATAGTGATCCAGATGACCCACATGATCGATCTGGCATATTTTATGTATTCTTCAGGGAAATCTCATGGCATCCAAAAAGACAGAAGGGATCTCAGTGAGAACCATGCTGAGCTTCCATGTCGTCTCTGGAGACAGTTACAAGTCCTTGAGCTGCTAGGGTTTCCCGGTTTCCAAATGAGGGACTCCAATGGGTCCCTTCAGGAATAAGACAAACAGAATTTGCCCTGCACCAGTAGCCATTAAAAAGTCACCTTAAGTGAAAAAAAATTCTCCTGTGTAAAGAGACTACCCTAGCTTAGCCAGAAATTACAGGGATTTCACTGCCTGCCCATCTTTTTATTTACCATACCGGTACATTTGTGTGAGTAATTGTGAAGGACTATGATGATGATCTCACTTTAACATCTTTCACTTTCTGGATATTAAATAAGATAAATAGTGATTAGTAAACACAAATATTTACATATTTATAAACACAAGTATTTACATATAGACAAGAGAATATGGAATGTGGCTGCTAAAATCCATGCATGAACAAAAAGAAATTCTTACTCAGGTGAGATAATCTCACTATAGAATTATGGTAAAAAGATTGAGGATGATTTTTTTAGAGAAAACAAAGTAGGTTCAGACACTTTTCAGAATAGCATTGGCCTAAGTTACCTATTCTAACCAATATACTTGCCCTAAATATGTACTATTTTTCTTTTTTTTAAAAAAAAAAACCAGAACTTTTTAATATATATATATGATATTTCTTTGCAATATGCCCCTCTACTCTTGTGCTTTGGAACAGAGATATGCCATTGACCAAAGCAGTTATCCTGTAGCCTGAGATGGGAGTTTATGGTGACTCTTCTTAGATAACTAGCTTTTATATGTCTAAATTAGAACCAAGTAAAATTTTACCCTGAGATTTAAATGCTTTCCCATATGAGTAACACCATACATCTTGAGGATGAACAACATTTCCCTGACTATTAATATTCAGAGTGCTGTGGTATAAATTTGAAAAGGTAGGAAAAAAACGTTCTTTCCTGCTTCCTCAATGACATACCGATTTAATATGGAGGAAAAATCTCTTTTATTCATATGGAGCTAAGACAGGAGTTACTCATATTCTCTAATGAGGCCTCTAGAGAAGGAGGCCACATGACAGAGAGAACCTGAAGTGGAGGACTGACTTGGGAAAGAGCGAAGAGACCAGCTTGTCTTTTCAAGAAGACCTGCAAATGGGGCCTCGACTGAAAACTTGCAGAGTTGTGAGAATGAAATGAAATCAAATGATGAATTTTGAGGAGCTGGACTTGTCAAAATATTTCAGTTTAAGAACCAGTGAGATCAAAAAAAGTCCGATAATGGGAGTAGAAAGATAGCTTCAGTAATGAGTCCATATTCAGAAGCATGTAAAAAGACAGAGAGAACTACATAGGATGCTGTAATAAGAAGTTACACTTAAAAGGGAAGATACACACTGGTTGTAGGGAGTTTGGCAATGATGAACAGAGCCAGCATGGGGCAGGCTGATACAGTGTCAGTGAACATTCCCACACAAAAAAGAGGAAATGCAGTGCGGACCAATCAACTTTGCAAAAGTCTAGGGAGAAACCTCACCATCCAATATTTCCTCAATAGCCTGCATACTAAGTTTGAAATCTCTCCATGTGTAAAAACCCAAAACCTACTCCAAATATCACTCAAAGAATATGTTTGAACCACAGCCAGCAACTGACTTTAGGAAGAAATTCCACTCCAGACTATAATCATCTTGGTGAAGTGTGCATTGAGAACATCCTAGAAAATGTGTATCATTGAACAGAATTATGAGAGGTAAAAAAAAAGTCAAAAAAAATGAAATGCAAAAACAGAGAAACTCAACACTTTGTTGTAGATCATAAGGTAAATCTCAGCCAGGGCTAAACACTGGATTTAGTGTTTTGATCACAGAGGATTCTTCTTCATCAATGTTTTCCTTTAATAGATCTTTACAAAATGTATGACACTGAAGTGCTTAAAACATGAATCAGAAGTTGCAATAGGTGTAGCTACTATTTTCTTTTTAGCTACAATGAACTTCATATTTGTGGGTAGTTTAGAAAGCATTAAAGAAACTCCTTCAGTAAATAATTTTATATATAAAAGGTTGTGTTTGTACCTATCTAAACAAGAGGTGTCCCATAGAAACTCATCATTTCTAAAAAGTGTATTTCTATATCTCCACCTCAGTCAGAGCCTTCAGTATCTAATGGTCTTCAAAATTTGAGAACTTGATTTTGTTAAAATTTTACCATAGACTCATATGATGGTAAAATTGGTGTGATTTTCTGTAAGTGATTATGCAGACGACAAATTGTTCCTCTGTGCCAGACAAAGATCTTTCATAGGATGTTTTTAATGTCTATTATTTCTCTACTTAAAAAACCTTTCCTGTTGCTTAGTGGTTTTAATCCTTGGATGTATTTGGTTTGAACTGAAGTGGGTTGAGGAGAAACTTGCTTTGCCACTGGCAAGGTTCAATATCCTTCCCGGATACAGATGGGCCAACCCAGAATCTCACATCCAAATCTTTCAAATATCAAGGAGAAGGAATCAGATGTGAACACTCAGTTCTAAATCCCCCGCTGTGGCTTTGATCCTAGGTCAAATCCAAAATTAGAAGGGGCCTATTTTATAGCTCCAGTTTTGAGTGCGGCCAAACTGTTTTCATCAGATTGTGCTCCAAGAAGGAAGAATTTGTATGTGATTTTGCCTTGGTTATGTATGAAGCCAGGCCTGAAACCTAACCTTAATTTTGCCTCTAAGCCACACTCTAAACCAAACCCCACATTAACACAGGTTTGAGTCTGACTTCCTTATTCTACCTGATTGCATCACTCATAAAAATGTATTCTTGAATAATAATTTATTTTTGTTTTTGAAATGCAGTAGATTTTATCTAATTCCAAATACGTTCAAAAAAGCCCTGGATGTTGCAATATATGTTAAAGATCGCTCTTATCTGCCTGCAAGTTTGAGTAGTGATTATGCAAGTAAAACATAAATAAGTAAATAAATAACTAAATAAATCTGAAAGAAGACAAACTTTTTTTTTTTTAATGCATTTTGTTGGGATAGCTCCAGAAACCAGAAGCAAATGAAGAAGAAGCAACAGGGACCACCAGCAAACAGCAGCTGTGCTGTGAAACAGCATGACAAAACCACTCATGAAAAGTGAAAGGAGATATCCTCTTCCCCACTAAAAGTCTGTAGAAACATGTAAGCAAAGACTACAAGCAACAACACTTCCACTCAAGGAAAGGTTCAATCCAAAACCAGTGAATATCTAAGGAGAAGGATCTAATTTTGTGACAAAATCATAGAATCAAGGAATCATTAAAGTTGAAAAGGACCTCTAGAGATCACCTGGACCAACCCCTCTGCACACAGGTTTAGCTAGAGCATGTGGCACAGGACTGAGGGTTTTGATGGTCTCCAGAGAAGGAGATTCCAAGACTATTAATTAAACTCTTCTTGAAATAAAGAGGAAGTGGTAGCAAATAAAATGAAATAAAACAAAAAAGAAAAAATGTCTCTCAATTACACTGAGATACTGAACTGAAAATATATTCCCCTAAAAATGTTATTCCCTACAGATAATACTTTCCATAGCTCAAAAGGAAACCTTACTAGTCAGGCTTTTGTTTCTTTCTGTTTGTTTGTTTCTTTTATATTTTCCTATGGTGATAGAATAAAAATAATAACAGCAATGTAATTTAATAAGAGACATTTACGCAATAAATCCTTAGTATCTGAAGAAATATAAATCATTTCAACATAAAACTGTTTAAGAATCACATGTGCACAAGATTATATATAAGCAGTGTTAAAAGGTGCAAGTTGGGAATAACTACAGGGAAGCCAAAATACTGATTTTCTCTTTTCTCATTTTTAAGTGCATACAGGTAGTCAATAGATAATAGGAAATATAAGTAACAATACTTAATTTGCAACTAGCAAGTTTACTGAAAAGTAAATGTGTGCTTCTGTTCGGCCATACACGCAGCACTGTAGGATGATCACAGTACAGACCAAGCTCTAA
>JAUBNY010001077.1:1030061-1046697 GCA_032275445.1 Crypturellus soui
CTGAAAAGTAAATGTGTGCTTCTGTTCGGCCATACACGCAGCACTGTAGGATGATCACAGTACAGACCAAGCTCTAAAAATTCCTCTGAATACTAATTTTTCCTACCAGTTATCTTTTTCATACTCAGCTGAGGAATCACTCTCTTATTTAGCAGTATGGCTGCATCTACACTACTCACCAATAAGGGAAAGGGTGACTTCAAGTATTGGATCCTGTTCTGTTTGACTGCCAGCATATATTCAGGCCCTGTTTTGAGCCATGTGAGCTACTCTAGATGAATCTAATCCTACAGCAGTCTATATATGAGCCAGTCCTTGCCAAGAGAGCCCAGCGTGTTCCCTCTTATTCTCTGGTGGGCACCCTGGCCCTCTCCCATGTTAACAAGCGAGCGCTTAGCTGGGTCAGCATGACTTGCTGCTCATGAATAAGATTCTAGGTTGCTCCAGAACCTCCTCTCCTGCTCTGTGTCTATTCCTTTTTTTCTTTTCTTTTCTTTTCTTTTTTTTCTTTTCTTCCTGCATGTCTTTCTATCATCAGGGAAGTAATTAGGGCAATAATACATAGAAAATGAGTGAGAGAAGATTACAAAGGATTCTTTCTCCCTGGCGTTTTCCTTTATTCTTTTCATCTATTTCACCTAATTCTTGTTATCCTCCAGGCATTTCTGAATTGTTTAGAGGCGTAATTAATGATGAAAATCCTTCCAGTTGTTACATGCATGTGGTCATGAAGTGAAGAACACTTCAGTGTTCTTCAAAGAAAGAGCTCTGGTACAAATATGTATACACACAGAGGAAGAAGTTCAACCAGCTCTTCTACTATGTTTGGTAACAACATAATTTTGCAACTTTTTAATTTTTAACAGCAATTCCAGTGCATGTAACAGAACCCAGCATACAACAACCATATCACTGTCACACCAGAAACCCGGATAAAGTGGCAGTCGGAAGAGGAAATGATTTTTTTTTTTTTTCTCTCAGCAGGAGAAATGTAACCCATTGTAGCTCAAGGGCAGATTGCTCACCCACATTGCTTCCTTCAGGACTGTTTTGAGTTTTGGTTTCCTAAAAGGGGGTTTCCGTATGGAAATTGAAGGAAGAACTCATTTTATAGCAACAAGATTTTGAAACGACATAGTGTGAATGAAAACATATATATATACTATTTTAATTGAGATATATCAGATATATCAAGACTTCTAAGATTAAAAGACAAATTGAGTATAGTATATTCTGCATATATGGCTACAGACTGCATGTATGATGATCAAAATTATCTGCTAAGACTAGGTGATTTCACTTTAAGATCATAAATAATTGTTTTGATCAAAAGGTTGGTATTTATTCATTCAGAAAATGACACAGTGTCAGATGATATTATTCTGTGCTTTTTCATGTGTTTATTTAATATGCATAATAAATGCCTATGGGATCTTAAAATAGGACAAGATGTTATTTCCCCAGGTAACCTGATATTAAAATTACTCCTCATCCATTAAATGAAGGAGTATGACCAGCCAAGACAGGTTGATGAGCGTTTAGCTGCAGGGAATCCTGATTTCCTGGGATATGTCCACTGCAAGAAATGTCTCAAGTTATTTCTCAGGCTGTAGGATCAACAGCCGGTTGGCTTGTCAGGGAGTTCTCTGGAGTGGCAGCACTGGACCTTAGGGGTCTACCATGGCTCTAAGAGCCACGTGACCCACTGCATGGGGCAGTCACCACCATCAATTGACCTAGAGACCTTGACATCTGTAGGCTTGGTAGCCTGTCACAATAGGCTTTATGAAGCAGATTTATGTTTAAATAATGTGCTTGTGAGTGTTTTAGATTTCCACTTAGGTAATCCTCACAATTCCTTTTTTTCTCCTATTTGGTTAAAACACGAAACAACAAAAACAACAAAAAAGAAAGGACTAAATAACCCAACCAAACCACTTTACCAAGTGCTTGCTTGTAAACATGCCAAATATAATATCTGAAGATAAAAGAACTTAATACAGGTTTCAGTATTAACATCTGCAAAATTGCTGCTACTGCACCTACTACCAGGACGAGCTGCTAGAAATCCACATCTGGAACAATAATTATTTCAAAGCACACTACATGCAGAGGAGTATACATTTCCCACTCCTCCTGGAAGGTGATAGCCAAATCCATTAAGATAATTCTGATATTCAGACAGACATACAAGATTTTGTTCTCATATAGGTGTTAATTTCATGTTTATGTGTGTGCAAACATGTGTTTGAGGACACACATGTAACGAAACTTCTTACAAAGTACAGGGTTTTTGCCAATAAGAGCACTGAAACCTATGATTATGGAAAACATACAGTTGATTTCCTCTCAGCTAATGCACTGGGAATTAATTGTCTCAAAATGTCAGATGTACAGCATGATGCTTAGGTTAGTGAAATTATGCACAAAGAATGGGAAAGAAAAGTAACCCCCAAAAGGGTGCAGTTTAAACTAAATTAAGTCATCAGCTATCTGCAATCATGTAAGTCTCCAAGAAAATTCCTGTGATGTGGGGAATTACTTTTTATTAATTATTTATTAACAAATTGTTTTATTAATTATTTTTTGTTAAAACAGTATTTATGGATTTGTCTTGATTAAATATTTGCTTCCCATAAAGGTTTTAAATAGAGAGGACTGGACCAGTAACTGGTATAAATTGCTAGTTTTTCCTTTGATATATATGAATTACTTTGGACAGCACAGCCTAGAGATGCAGTAAAGGCAGTTGATAGCTGAACTTAGAAGTCAAAGTGAAGATATTTTGAGAAGGGGTGGAAAATTCTCTGCTCTTTGAACTTGCATCAACAAAACATAAAAACTATTGAGTTCATAGGAAAAGGATAGAAAAAAAAAGGTGCTCTCTATGAACAAGATTTTTGGCTAGCATGAACTTGAAGATCATCAGTTGAAGGTATTTTGTAGAGCTATGAAATTTCTTCTGAGAAAATAATACAAGGACTCTATTTATGACAGTAGGTAAAAGAAGATACAAACTCATTTTCACTATCAAAAGTTTGGATTTTTTTTTTCAAAATTTAGAAAAGTGAGGAGAAAACAGGAAATGCAGTAAGGTCACTGGGAAGATAATAGATAGCCGAGATAGCCTAGAGAATGAGCTATAGAAATGAGTAAAACTTCTCTGAATAATAACTTAATAATATCTATTAGACATTAATAGAGTTAGTCATTTTTTTTTATCAACTCCGATTGCATTATAATATAGATTCTATATCCCGAGGACTGTAATATGGAAATTTAACCTGAGAAATTTAATACTGCTACTGAAAAACCTCTGTAAAATATCAGAATCAGACAAATCATTCACTTATACTACTTTTTTATGGGATCAGAATTGATTAGCTCTTAGATTAAAAAAAGTACATTAATAAACAGTTTTATTTATCTTCAAACAGATCATGCTGGAAGTAAATCTGCTTACTGTCATTTAGTACTGTCAAATTCTGGGTGGTGCCTCTGAGTGGATGAAAATAGACATCTCTGATCCCATACATGGCCATCAGTGTAAACTCTTTTTTTTTAATCTTATCATTCTAACTCCAAGCTGGCCAGAATGCCAGTTACAACTTTTACATAAGCATTTATTATTGTTAGTCACTGATGTTTGGCCAAGATACATCACTTTCTCTTAGGATTTATACAGTATCACTGTTGGCAGTGCTTAAACTCCAAAATTTACTAAGAAGCAGAATATCTTTGTGTGGGTTTGTACATTTCTTTTCATTCTATTTTTTTGGTCATGAATGAAGTTCAATTTTGGATATCCATAATTTTCTACAAACCTCACTGAACAATGGTATTTGAAAAGGATTTGTTTTGGTTCAGAACCAGATCTCTGTTTGGCTTCAAGGAAGCTTGCACAGCACTATATTCAAACACAGAACAGAAATTTCAAAAGTTTTAATCGGAATCTGCACTATGTCTATTTCTATTTTAGAAACCATGGGAACTCTTTTAGGAGGCTGACCCTTTCCCTTCATCTCATGGAAGTTGGAAATGTGAATACACCTGTGATGCTGGGGTGCCTCCTATGGTATAGCTTGTAGGAATACAATCCACAAAATTGTCTAAGATGATAGTCAAAAAGTGGCAATGCTTTGCTTTTGCTCCTTCACATTCAACATTAAGTTGGAAATATGTAGAATAAAAATATCTTCTTCCATGGGTTGAAATGATGCAAAGACAAGCTTGAAAAGAACTGTACTGAATAAAATAAGTCCCAGAAACTAATTTCTGAAACTCTTATCTGACAGAAAAAAATAGAAAGCATTATCTCTTACCAATTTCAGAAAAAAACTGCAATTTGCTCCTTGACAAATAGAAGTGTGTGAATACTAAATGAGTACAAAGTGCTTTTAAACTCTCCTTTAGCTATTTGTGGTAATACTTATTCAGATTGCTCAACATGGTTAGCTAAAACTCAACACCTCAGGATCAAGTCCTTTACATTCACACGAGATGACTAAATCGAAACCCAGAACTAGAGAATTATTTTTTCTTTATAATAGTGACTAGGGTATAACTGAAAAAAAGAAAAGAAGATAAACTTTCATTAAGATTTGCTGTCTTTTAGATAATTACAGTCTTACAACCAGTCTTACTTGCCAAAGAGATCACATATTTTGAAAGCTACTTATCTTTGTAATAATAAAAATAAAAATGTTCATTCCACAAAGTCATTGGTAAGGGGAACAGAACCCTGAGTACTTAATAACTGAAATAATGTTCAATTTCCTCATTCCTCCTATGTGGTAGTCTTTGCAATGGATAGTGTCACTGGTATAAAAAAAAAGGCTATAATTTGATATACATTAAAAAAAAGCAGCAACAACAACAAAAAAGATTTGTAACCAGTAATGACTAATCTGTTATTCTCTGCTGGTTCCATAAAGACCTGTTAGGATTTAGCCATACTTGAGGTTCTTACTTTTTAACTGCTTTAGTTGGTCATAACTGGATGGGTCCGTTGTTTGATTAATTCCAGTCTTCCAATAACTTTTGTTCTCATTTTTCTTTCTGGCAGCATAATTATTGGTTACATTATAGATGAGTATGAATGGTTGTGTCAACATATTTCAGGTTGTAATGAGAAAAATATATAGGGGCATAATAAAGATAATGTGACTTTAGCTAGACTTTGTGAGCATGTTTCTTGATTTATGCTGTTTTTAAAACTGCAGTGATAACATTCTTGGGAGTAAACACAGTGAGGTTTTGTTACGCTCAGTGTCACTCTGAAGACATATTCCAGTTGGCCAGAGCCTGTGGCTGCAGCTGTCTCTACTTCATTACCCCACTTCTAGCACCTGCAGCTTTAGGAAATAGCTAAGATTTTCAGCTGACATCTTCTAGGCATTTATTTATGCGGCAAGTTAAAATGATTTAATCTGTGTGCTATATGGGAGTGTTCTTCTGTTAAGAGTAGCACTGATGAGAAGAAAATGTGTTCTAATAATGTGAAGTAATGATTTGTATCACCCTACTCAGGAGAAAAAGGTTAAACTAATGTTAATCTAATGAGCAGACAAAGGTAATGAATTTCTAGTATTTTTAAAGACATCTTGCTTTATTTTTCCATTTGCATTTTTGGGTGTTGTTGGAAGCTTCCAACAGTGTGAGTTACTACATATCATATTGTCTGCAGTATTTAGACAGACAAATAACAAGATAATAAATTAAAATAAAGGGACAGATAATAAAGATATTGTCACAGTCTTAACTTGAAGTCCGCTTTCCTGGCATATGAACTTTCCTCTAAAGTTCTGAACTTTTCCATGCTTTCAGAAACATAGAATTAAAAAGGATTCCTCACTTGTGAGGAATAACAAGAAAGCTCTTAACAGCTTTAACAATGTGAACATTAACATCTGGATCGTGCTTAAAACCAATCCAAATGTTGGAGGTATTTGAGAATGAGGGACCTAATAGCACAAGAGTGCTCTGCAGACTGCATACGTACAATGAAATGGCACTCAGAATTATTATTATAATAAATATTTCATTAATATTGTAATCATTTTAGCAAACAACCTAATTCACTTTAGTTTTCTACACCCTAGTACAATCTGTGGTCTCAAAGAAACACATTAGCAGCATTAATTTGCTCCGGATTACTGCAGTGCAGGGATGAACCAATTGCCCTTTACGGCTTTATTCTTCTCACAGATCTCCTTGACTACAGGTTGCTTTTATTAGGTCTACTTGTGAAGATTTGAACTAAGATTTTCATTATACTGTCTTTAGGTGTATAGATAACTGGTATCTACTAAATGTAGGTTTAGTTGTCCTTTCTTTAGTTGTCCCCCCCCAAAAAAGTTCATAGGCTGGATTCCATTAAAAAAAAAAAAAGAAAAGATCAAAATCATAAATCTACCAAACACCTCATACAATGAATTAGGAGGAAATGCAGGAAAAAAAATGTAGTGAGGATGGAAATGTACTTAATGACAACCTCTGATCATTTTAAAATAGTATAACCGGAAAAAAAATTGATGAATCCATGAATACTGTAGAGATAAGATTTATCTGATTGAAGTCTTGAGAAAAAAATATAAAAATGTCTAAATAGTTGTATTTCCAAACACAAAACATCAAGTTATACTCCCATTGAACTTTACAGAAATTTTAAAAGTCTGAATTGAGTTCAATTACTCAGGAAAACAATGTGGCTGCCTTAATCCATTTTTGCAATTAGCCCTTCTTCAAACAAAAGGTTTTTCTAGATGGCCCCTAGGGATCTATTCAAACCTACAGGAGTATAAATCCTTAATATATATCTGAATAAAATGACAAAATATCAGAGATATTCTAAATTAAGGTTAAAACTGATTAAAGACAGATATAATGAAGATGTGAAAACAGCTCCTTGTTTCTATTGCAGATTGCACGCATGCAGTAGCAGTTTGATTACTAGGCCTTCCCAGAGGGAAGTCAGTCCTTGGAAAGATGTCTTTATGATAACTATTGTTATATATGTCCTTGTGATAATTATGATGTCTTTAGTGGACTGAGTACTGTCTGGATGGCAGAGCTCAGAGGCTCCTGATAAATGGAGAAGAGTCTAGTTGGAGGCCTGTGGCCAGTGGTGTCTCCCAGGGGTCAGTACTGAGTCCAGTGCTGTTCAACTTGTTCATCAATGACTTGGATGAGGGCACAGAGTGCACCCTAAGCAAGTTTTCAGGTGACTCCAAACTGGGTGGAGTGGCCAACACTCCAGAGGGCTGCATTGCCATTCAGAGGGACCTGGACAGGTTGGAGAGTTGGGCAGAGAGAAACCTCATGAGATTCAACAAGAACAAGTGCAGGGTCCTGCACCTGGAGGGGAATAACCCCAGAGCCCAGTACAGATTAGGGCTTAACCTGCTAGAAAGCAGCTTTGTGGAGACAGTTTTGGCCTGTATGAGAAGAAGAAAAGAGATGCTTTTTTAAGCTATTTCTCTTATAGTTGAGCTATAGGGATGTTTTACTAAACACAGTAATTAAAGAAATGTTATGAATTTTCAGTTGTGAAAGTTACATAGTAATAAAAAGTTGTGAAAGTTATATAGTAATTTAGGAACTTAAAGGATTAATTTTGTAAAGGCAGATCAAGGATTTTGGTAAATAGTAGAATGAGTATTTCTCTTTCTATTTCTTTCTCCTCCACCTCTCCTTTCTTCCTCTCTCTCTTGCCTTACAATGTATGCCATATCATAGTTTCACTAGTTTGAAAATCTACGTCTTAAATGATTCAAAAATAGATTATTAAAAAGTGAAATTATAATTATATAGCTAATGATAAGGATTTTTAAAAACTTAATCAAATTCTGAATGACTAGACCAAATACTATAGTTATGCTTTATATGTACATATTTTTGCACACAACCTAAAGGCTGTATTTCTTCCAGCCTTCATCTACACCCTTTAAAATCTTATTTCTTTGATAGCTGACATCTAGATTTCAATCAGGTTGCCATAATGTCCAAAGAGCTTTTTATGCCAAGCGCAACTTTTTTAGTGAAGCAAATATGGAAAGAACATATAGTTCTGTAAAGACTTCCAAGTCTTTAATAGAAGAAAATTGCAAAATTCTTTTAAG
Source organism: Crypturellus soui (assembly GCA_032275445.1). Taxonomy (NCBI): domain Eukaryota; kingdom Metazoa; phylum Chordata; class Aves; order Tinamiformes; family Tinamidae; genus Crypturellus; species Crypturellus soui. Next base: position 1,038,182 of record JAUBNY010001077.1, read on the forward strand.
GAATTTTCAAAAGTTGAAAGGACAGGTCCGATATATATGCTGAGGTATACAGTGTGTTATATAAGGATTGACTCTTAATGGATTCAAATAACAGTTTTATTTGAGGATGACAAAATAAAATGAGTCACTTACTTAGGCTAAACAATTCTTTAGAATATTTGCTTCTTAACAGAAATACATTATTTACTTTTTCATAATGCATAAATTAATTTTCTAAAATAAATTTATTTTGCAATTATGCTACAGAGAAAACTGGGAAAATATCGGGGAAACTGATTGAGCTTGTCAGAGGTATGATGTCTTTGTATAAAGTCCTCACTGCAGCTCGAATTTCCATCTTGAACATAGAGAGTTAAATTCCCAGAGAAACTCAGGAATTGCTATGCTGTTCTTTCAGGTGTCCTCCTGCCTTCTCACATCACTAAACTGAATGTTTAGTCAGCTTAAAACCACTAATCTAATATTCCATCTTCAGTCAGATCAGATGATTGTTCTTATACTACCTGTGGAGTTTTCTGTCCTGTTATAATAGTGCCTGCTGGGCTCATCTGATTGATAGATTTTGGTTCAATCTGGTGTGGAGCAGGGACTCAAACTTCTCTATCCAGTAATCCAGACAGATCCTCTTACCAGTGATTCAGAAGAAAGACTGTCAACAGTTAATGTTACTTCTCATTATATTTTTAGGGAGAATACCAAGGCCTGGGAGTCTAAGGCAGTGAAGAAACTTTGGAGGATCTACCTGTCTCTTTTAGCAAGAGTTGTAGAAGATTTTGCTCAACGGGATTTTTGAGAGGCACTATAGTGGTAAGAAATACTATAGACTACACACTCTTACTCTGTTTCTGTCATTATTTCAGACCAGACAGTAATTTTTCCTGCCTTAATTGCCACTTTTTCATTGTTACTCTCTGAAAAAAAAACCAAAAACCAAAAACAAAACATAAAAAAATTGTTTTGTTTTACAATTTCCTACAATGATAAATTAAACATTAATATTTTAAACCAAACATTTTGTAGAAGAATTATTTTGATCTGACAAGATTATTTTTAAGTTACTTTTTAATTTAAACACTAATAAAATAAAATCTATTGCTCATTGTTCACTATATCCTGTGTTTCAAGTTTTTTGGAAAGATCCACAAATTATTCAGATTGTTTCTGATGTATTTTCCAACATCTATGGCAATGATTTATTCAATAACTTCTCCCTATTTTCTGCAAACCAGTTAGAGACTTGCTTAATTAGAGGTTAGCAATATTTGAAATTTTCTTAGGCCCACTATAAAGATCCAAATTATTTTAAAACATGAATGTTATAAATCCTGTTACATCTGTACTTATTTTTTTGAGTAGTCTAGCTGATTCTACTGAAAATACTTAATCCAGATAATTACTCATATCCATAAGTATTTACAGGATTGAGAACTGAGTATACTAGGTACCTAAAGATGCATATAGGTACCTAAAGGGATTTTCAGGAAGACTTTGGCACAAAAGTACCAGGTAATGAAAATAATGTAAAACTGTGGGATATAAACCTTGAGAGAGTGTGTGTAACATGAGATATAGGTATAGACCCTTGACTCCATTTCAAGTCATCTGACAGTGAATTGCACAGAAGAACTGATTGCCTCAGTCTGCCTAGACAAAGCTCTGGCAGAGATAATCAAAAAGCTAATTCTAACTGTTTTTACGGGTTTTTCTTTTTATTTGGTCATTAAAAACAAAAACAGGAACCTACTGTGATTTCCAATAGACACCTAACTCTAGATGCTTTAAATTTTAAAAGTCTTTCTCTCCACATCTGCTATACTAAGAGGCTTAGAAAATTAATCCCCTTTCCTAAAGTCAATCTTTGTTGATACACTCACTCAGTATCTTTACAGGAAGTCAAGATTGGATATCTCTTTACCTGTACAAAATTATAATCTATACATGATCCCTCAATAAACAGGAAAGGTGACATAATGCAGTATATGGTCTTTAAATAGATTTTATCTTTTCTTTTCAAGGCCACAAGAAAAACAAATTACCTCAACCATTTTAGCAAACTTATTCCAAAAATAATTTTATAATTAGTATTTGTGTTAGAAGTATAGTTTTTGTAAGAATTTAACGGCAATGACAGGACGGAAGAGAAACTTCAATTGATCACTGCAGGTTATGATTAGCTTTTAAAAGCTGGAAGTACTTTACTAAATATTTGCAGGTTTAACTGCATAAATACAGGATAGAGAATAACAGACAGTACAGACATGCTGCTGAAAAGGATCTGTGGGTTATAGCAGATCATAAGCTGAACATAGTCAACAAAGCTATGTTATTGCACAGATTATATACGTACAAGACAAACATCATAATGAAATGTATAAACATTGTATGCATTGTTTAAGTGACATATGAAGTAGCTCTTAAATTCTGTTTGGCCTTGGTTAGACCTCAAATGCAATAGTATGTCCAGTTTTGGGCTTTGTGCTTCAAGAAAGATATGAACCGATTGGAGTGTGTCCAAAAGAGAGTAATGAGAATGATTACAGGTCTAGAAAACATGGCCTCTGAAGAAAAATTGAAGGAATTAAGATTGTTTAGTCTAGAGCTGAGAAGACTGAAGGAAGCTGTGACAGCAGGCTACAAAGAGGTAAAAATAGGGGATAGGAACAAATAGTTTTCCATGCTCACCAGGAATAGCAGAAAAGTAAAACGATTTTAAATGAAACTAAGGTTAAACATTAGTAAAAATTTTCTAACAACAAAACTTGTTGAGCTCCATTGTACAGGGGCTGTGAAAGAAGAGTCTTAAACCATGTCCATATGTTGTAAAACCTCTTTCAGGAAAGATATAGGTTTATTAGATCTTTGAGCCAGGGTAACATATCTCTACAGGATATGTTCTGATTTTGTGCTCTGTGATTTCATAATTAACTATTTTGCACTCTTTTTATTATTAGGTAGGTAAGATGGTACATAAACTATAAATAATATTTCATTATACACAGGTAAAACTATGTTTCTGTTATTTGGTTATATGTGTTTGTGGTATTGATTAAAAGTGAAAAAAAACTTCTATTAAGATTTCTAAATGCTTAATTAAACTCTTTTATTTATTTATTTATTTATTTATTTAGCCTGGATATCTCTGGTATTTTTGTTGTTCACCCTTTCCCTGTTATAACATGACGACAGTGATGCTCCACTGAGCTCCCTAGAGCTTTCTGCAATGATGCTGATGATTAAGCCTTCTGGTACCTTCAACAGACTCTTCTTACATAGGAGATAACAGAGATAAAATTATTCTGCGGATAAGTTTCTAAAAGAAAAAGAAATAATAATAATAAAAGAAAAATAAACAATAATAATAGAGGAATTATTATTTTTTTAAATAAATTAATAAACTTGGCCAAATTTCAGCAAAGTCATTGACTACTTCCTTTGGTTTAGTGTCCTGGGAAATATTCAAGATTCTTTTGTAGGTTATAATATAATTTTGCATCTGCTATAAAAGCATTCTATAAACTTCATCAGAAATCAGTTTCCCTGTTTCTTTTGCAAATATATTTTTGTTTCTTCTGTATGTAGAAATTCTTCACACCTTAAGTTAAGATATTTAAAGAAAACTTTGGAACCAACAACTTTTTATAGTATTCAGTTAGCTCATTTCTGAAAAGTGTTGCCACCTGAATAAATGATCAATATCATATGACTTACTTTTGCACACTGTCTGATGGGGAAATGATACAGTTTTTGTTAACATAACCCAAGGAAAGACAGATCAGGCCACATGGGGTCCTTTTATCTCTATTCACTGATAGTATACTGTCCAGTAGGACAGAAAGCAGACTCTTTGCAGGAGTACTCTAGCACACTTAGCCTGCAGCAATATGTACCTTATAGGAATCTTAAGCCAATTTGTGCCTTTTAAATACTAATGTCTTTAAACAGACCTCTAACAGGAATTAAGTAGCCCTGTTAGGTTTTCCTTTTTCACCATGAGTTTGCTCAGACATTTTTAAGCCAAGTTTTCTACTTCATCCCATACCATACATGTGGTTCACAACCTGTGAACTGCAATGAGGGAGTATGTCCTTTTCTTGGCCTCAGATTGGTCCTCTGAGAATTTTCATCTGATGTCCTTTAGTGCTGATATGGGAAGTAACCCTGACAGTGAAGTAACCATTCTAGTTCACCTCCACATCGGTCATGATTCTATAGGCCTTTCTCTTATTCCTCCTCAATTATCTCTTGCGCAGGCTGAAGTGGCATTATCAGGTTTTTCTCCTCATTTATAGTTTTAACTCTTTATCATTGAAGTGCAGTGTATTCTTACGGTGCTCTAACTCTTCTAAGTATTGCATGATTGTCACGCACACACATTGAAAAAAATCACTCTCACTGTACAAAGGCCTAACAGTTGGAGAGTCTCCTCTCACTCCCTATACCCTCAAGGGTTTACTTACATTTTCCTGTTATAAACACTTTTCTGAAGAACAAGCACTTTGAAATGGAAAAAAAGTCTGACTACACATTAGATATAGTTTTCCTGTGCTTTGAAGATAAAAAGTTCTGCATATGTGCGTATTCTTATTTATAGTTTATTTTGGCTGTTTGCTCCAAACCCCCTTCTGCCCCTTTCTTCGCAGTTGCTTCACTTCAGCCTCACTTTCACTGCCCTCCTTATATCTCTCCTTCTTTTCTTATTCCCCTTCCATTGCTTCTACCACCCATTTTGTCCCTCTCTTCATCTCCTTCTAACATCACCATCCGACAAGGAAAAGGGGAAGAAAATAGAAAAAAATAAAATGACAGTGAAAAGCATTCATGAACCTTGTCTTTTAAGTTATTCTTTATTCTCTTAACCCTTTATTTGTCTTATCTATTTGTAAAATGTTTAGGGTAGGAACTATTCTTTATTCTCTGCTGTCAAGATTGGTTCCATGACCACTATTTTGGTTACAATTCCTAAGCTTTTTCATATCATAAACTATGGTGCTATTGATGTTTTGACTCAAATAAAAAATAAAGGGGTAACTTAATTGACTAAAGATCTTGCTTAGGTAACAGAGAAATAACTATTAAATTACGTCTGAATTTCCTGTTATACTATGTGCTTTGTTCTCCTTATTCCTCCTTAATGAAGTCAACTGTCTACTTCATGAGGCTTTCTAATATGTTTATAAGGTTTTGATATTTACATGTTCTGAGTTTAAAGGACTGCTTCATCACATTTATTGATTTGGTTTGCATATCATAAACAGTTATTTTTGTGGTATTTAAAATATCTGGATGTTATCTTCTGGGCTGCTGAAGATGCTATTGATCTTACAGAGTTCATAGAAAGATAAAGTGAACATTTTTGTAAATAAAGATTCTAATTCTTGCCCCTAGGCTTACACTCTCAAAGCCCTGTGATGCAACCCTAAGTGTAGATACAAAAGCCTGAAGCAGCCAGTGTATAGGGAGGATTGCGGATTAAAAATTAAACATATTACAGGAAGATTACAGGAATCTGAGAGAGGTAAATGGCTCCCAGGTAACATACAGATATGCCTTGCTTACAGAAGCTTGTGTTCACTTCGAGTTTTCCTGCTTGACTTGTTGAAATCTGTGCGTGAAGACATCCTTTACTTTAAGTGTCTCACAGGACCAGGAATTTGACGAGGACTACCCATGGAAAGACATGGTAATTAATTATAAAATCAGAATAATTCTTAAGGAACAGTTTGTGTGCTAAGGAATCTACAACATGAAGATCAAATAAAGGTCTAAATAGAATAAAAGACAAAAAGTGTAGATCTACTTTGTGAATGAAGAAGAATGTTACTGATAAATCTAAGAAAAAAAGACTACAGACAGAAAACACTGACACTGATGAGTCTTTATATATAATTAAACTCTAAAAAAAAACAAAGACTCATCAGTGTCAGTGTTTTCTGTCTGTAGTGTAGATATAGGGTTATATAGGATAGTGTAGGGTCATATAGATTAATCGATTTCATACAACTAATTGTTAAGTTAAAACCAGTGAGATCATTTAGATGAGTAACTCAGATATTTTTAACTCTAAGTCCTCTATAAGTGCTAAAATGGTTAATCAGATAACATCCAAAACTGCTGTGAGAATCAGCAGTGAAACCAGAGTAGTCATTCAGAATATGCCCAAGAAGCATGTATTGGTGTACTGATTGCCTCAAAAAAGAAGCAATAGCCTTAAAGGTATGTTTAGTTTTACTGATGTCAATGAGAAAACTTACATGCTTAAAGTGAGGAACACAGTTCCTTAAGATCTCTGTCCTGTGATCCCTTACTTCAGATGTCCTAGTGATGTTAAAGAGAAAAATCCTAGAGTTTTCCAAGTCAGATGCTTTGCTGTCATAGTATGCTTGTAGCGTAGTAGTCAGTATTGGCCAGATCTTTGTTAGTTAAAGTAGAGACTGCACGGCTGAGGCATGAACTGAAATTCTCATTACTTACATGTTAGTTTGCTTTCAAGCTGTCATGAAGAGAAAGTCAAATGGAAAATCCCATATCTTATTCACTTCCTGAAAGGTTTAGAGAAACTTTTAAGCATAAAAGGATTTACTTATTTGATCAGGGTGCACAAAGTTGGAACTTAGCTATTCCCGGGTGCTGAACAGATGCCCATAAAAAGAGGAGTTCTTCCTCTCTCCACATTGATGTAATTTATTAGTTTACTGACAGATTGCTCAAGACGGAGATAGTTGCTTACCACAGTTATGACTCAGATTGATTTTAGGAATACATGGTTTGTACAATTAAGGCCATTGTGTGTCTTCAAGTCATAGCCTGTTTGTTTACATAAGAATAAGAACTGTATATATTCCATTCAGCAGACTTATTTGTGAAAGTCTTGGTGGTTTAGCCCTGTAATCCCAAAGGAGAAATAAGGATGTAAGAATTGCCTATATCCCTAGATTGCATTAGACAGTAGACCACATCATATAAACACCACAAATCTCGTCTGAATCTCATTTTTACTTTTGTTTTGTTTACAGAATGTTTTAAAATCTTTCAAGTGTCTCTTATCCTAAATAAGACTAATAGACTGTAGTGATCTGTACATGAATATCTTGTCCCTTGTATGAAGCCAATGGATTTTTTTTCTGTTTAAATTTTCTCTATTCACTTAAGTTTCACTAGAAACCCGTAACTTCTGAGGTAATGTTTCAGAAAGTACACAAAAATTACGTTGCCTGCAATATGTTTAAAGTTAGAAAATAAGATTGCTTACACAGTTATCTAAAGGTAGAACTACAGACTTTTTAAAGTGCTTATTAGCCTCAGCATATAGAAATATATGTAAAGAAGGAAATGGGGAAAAATGAAAAGAATGTGTTAGAAAGAAGATGGAAAAGATAATTAAAAAAACACTGAATGAAAGAAGTATGTGTACCATAATGAATGCAAAACTTGGTAGCAATACAAGATTAAAAATAGTGCTATTTTAAAGGGAATTTTTAATCATATTTCTATTATTTGTCCACATTCCTGTCCAAAATGAAGCTATATTAATGTGTTTTTATTGTGTGCTTGGTATTTTTTAAAATTGCATTTACATTTACTTTGCTGGGTTTTTTTAAGCAATTATTTGACACCAATGGCTATGATATCTATATACTAAGTGCTGTACGGAGTAAAGATATGCATACATGTAACAAGATATTTTGTTAGGAGACACAAGAGAGATGATAGAAGCATTTGCTCATATGGTAAACAGTGGTCTCAGCAAATCGGAGGCTTAGTTATGATCATGTATTTTGTAGACCTTAAGGTTGAAAACAGATTTAAATGCTTGAGGAGAAACTTTGAGCTGATTTTAAAGATGTTAGGGCAATATCTACTGCACATGAAAGGCAACATGAAAGCAGGAAAATGCTGCTTCAATAAAAATTGAATAAATGGATGATGACAGAAGTAGAAGTTGGAGCTGACTTCCTGTCGCTCTTGTCTATACCACGTTCATCAAAAAGAAAAAGAAAAAGTCTTTAGATGCTCTTGGCCACAAAGTGGTTTGAAAGATATTCTATAATTCTGCTTAGAATATTGTCACAAGGCAAATCCACTGAGATCTGTAAAAGGAATGGGTGACATGTTCAGTATCTTGGGTACAGAGCACATTAACTAAATGTTCTTCAGATTCTTGGTAAGTGCTCTGATCATTGCCTATATCACATTTATGAAAAAAAAAGGGAAAAGAAAAATAAAAGAAAATAAAGAAAAAAAAGAGCAAAAGTGAATAACAAATGTCATCCACCTCTTTATTCAGAAAAGAAAACCTGATCATGAGCGGTGATGGTGCTAGGAGTTTCCCTTTGGCTCTTTACAGAGACAGTAGAGGTAGAAGTTTAGCTTAAGTGTTCTTGGGAGGTCTTGAGATATGTCCAACCTCTTCTTTTAGAATGTATTGCTTATCTAAAGAGTACTTTGTTCCACTAGGTGTAAAATTAGGAGCAATTATAATGATTGCATGAATGCCAGGCTGTTGCACTTCATCTAGA
>JAUBNY010001077.1:1046797-1062349 GCA_032275445.1 Crypturellus soui
ACTTTGTTCCACTAGGTGTAAAATTAGGAGCAATTATAATGATTGCATGAATGCCAGGCTGTTGCACTTCATCTAGAATGCAACAGAATGCAATTTCTTGGTTGCTTCCAAGAAATTTTGAATGACATTCTAAGGTAATATCATTGTCTCATTTTAAACATGATACATTTAAGCTACCTATTTCAAGGTCAGAGGAAAATAAATGGGTAGTGAAAAATTGTTTTCACTTTTTTTTCATGTTTCTAAATAAATTTATACACAAATAAGAATCATCTTTCTTCATGCACACTTTAATTAGTGATGAATGCAAGAATCACAGAATCACAGAATGGTTGAGGTTGTAAGGGAGCTCTGGAGACCATCTAGTCCAACCTTCCTGCTCAAGCAGGGACACCTAGAGCATGTGGTACAATGTCGCATCCAGGTGGGTTTTGAATAAGTAGCAACAGATTGAAAAACAGCAAGGGGGAATGGAAAGAGGACTTGAGCAGGAGATAAATTAAGAAAATAAGAAAGAGGATAGCCACAAATTTAGGGATTAAAACCAAACACCACACTTTATACTTACTAACTGATTGACAACTTGAATTTTATCCTTGATTTTTGTTATTTATTGAGTTCCAGGATGATTAGGTTAGGTGTTTTTCAAATGAATATGACAAGAAACAAGTTTGGAGGACCTGGTATGCTTCCTTGTAGGGTTCCTACCTAGCTGGGAGAAGGTATATAGAGAACTTTTTTTGTATATGATAATTCCTGGTTAGAAGATTTCATATTTTTGTATCATGACAACAACTTCTGAGGGAAAAAATAAATCAAATTATATTAAATGTTTAGTATCTGAGTGAAAGGTAGACTACTGAGTATGGTGGAAGAAAAGGGCATGCACATGGCTATACGGTAGTTCACACTAGGTATCCCAGGAGGAACTTTCCAGTGTGCTGTGCAAAGGAAATGGATGAAGGATTACTGGAATTACTTTTTAGTGGTGACAAGTGATTCTGGTGTTTCAGGTTCAAGCAAATTTTGAAAATAGACTCTTAATAATCTTCTCCAATAAGCTATGTCCAGAAATGTAACACTTTTTTATGTTATAAAATATCATTCTATATACAAATCTACTACCTGTATAATTTCTTCTTTCAGCCACAGAGAACAGTATAAGATTTGATATTAATAAAATGTTAATGATGTTGGAAAGCTGGTAGTACATTTCTGTAACAAACCATTTAGTGGTCCAAAATATCCAATGATTTTCTACCGTTGGTACATGTTTTTTAAGATCATGCTCTGAAAATAATTCCTGAAGTGACTCATATTCTCCAATCTGCTGGAAAAGAAAAAAGAAAAAAGAAAAGATCTTTAGCCAGAACGCTGGTTACAAATGGTTGCGATTTTCAGTCTAATTGTGTGGAAATTCCTCAGAGGCACATGGCTCTGCTAGCAGTCTCTGCAAGCTCTCTCTGCTGATGTTTTCATACTGTTCATTTAGAATGAACATGATTTTACAATGTAAATATCCTCCAGCTGTTTGTAGAGCCTTGAACTGGCACTGGCATGTCATTCTAGTTTCCAATCAATGTAAAAAGTTTTTTTCTCTCTCTTTTTATAACTTCTCCCCTCCCTTCCTCTCTTCTGATCCCTCTCCTCACCCCCACCTCTTTATTTCTTTGTTCATTTTGGCTAAGTGTTTAAGTAACTGGCAGAAATTTGCTAAACATCACATGATCTATTGCAAACAACGTAGAGAGGACTTCTGAAGTATTTACATGCTGCCTTTTAGATATTCTTTAATGTTTTGCAAAAGTGTACCCATTTTGTACTAAAGGGCATACACCAACATCAAAAAGTTTCCAATTTCAAATAAATTGTTTATGGAACTCTAATGTTGTTAACACATAATTCAGGAAAAGACTTGTTTTCTGCCTTTTCTTTTTTAAGCAGAGACTGTCTATAAGTTTGCCTTAAGGCAGCATACATTGCTCCCCCACTCCCTAGGCAAATATTTGTATTCCATTGTAGTACATATTTGGTATGCTTCATGCTATCCTACTCTTTGCAGACAGAATGTATATTTTTTCCAGTAAAATGTCAGTGTAGCATCTTAATAGTGGCTCCTGTAATAATCTTGTAATTCCTTCAAATTAAGAATGTTAATTTACTTGCTTACTCAGTTTTCTAGAGAACCTTTTCTTGGCTTTTCTATTTCCCTGACTTGGTGACTTAGGTAAAGAAGATGGACCAAGTTCTGCTTCCTTGTTTAAGCTTGTTCAGGTGTGAATTCTGGGTTGGGTGCAGGGAGGTCATGCTGTTTTCCATAATCACATTCAAAGTGACCTTTCTTTAGTTTTTAAGGTTTGCAGAGAGCTAATGTTTTCATTTTCTATTAGTGGCATTCAACCCAAATTTGATCTGAGTTTTCACCTCTACATATTTAATAATATATTCTGTGCATATTAATGTCCTAAAGGTGTGGATGAATGAACAAGTTACTGTGCCATCAGCAAGGTCTTCTGTATGTAGGCATTAGGTCTTTTTTTATTATTATTATTATTTTTAATATCTTTCTTTCCTTCTTCAGATTTGTGATATCATTTATCCCAAAATCAAAGAGATGGAAGAACATACATTAGCATACATAAACATTCACAAAGGATATTTTAAAGATTTGCCTCTGTATCAATCATACACAGGCATTCAAATGACTTTCTTAAAATCAAATAATAAGAACCAAATCACAGCAAATATTTTAAAACAGAAATAAGCATTGCTATCTGAAAAAGAAACAAACAAACAAACAAACAGTATTTACAACTTTTAAAAGGGGGGGAGGAATATTTCCTTAGAAATTATCAAAGCAAATAATATATATATATATATTAAAACAGTGCATTAGGATATGGTATAAAATCAGGATAAATTGTCAAGAAATCACAAAATTTCTTTTTATTTATTTTTTTCTATACCGGGGTCTCTGTATCAAGAAAAGCAGAGAATGTTGTACATCTTGACCTGCATAAGTTGCTCACATGGTTTAACATGTATTCCCAAGTAAGTTAGGGAAACATATTACCATAAGGAGGTACAAACCCGGTGAATAACAAACTAGTTGTCAACAGTTCATTGTCAAAGTGGATATACAGAACTGAGTTTTACTTCTATTTAGTTTTTTAGTTTAGTTCTGTTTTAGCTTCTTCTCAGTAATAGTGAAATAATGGATACCTATATAAATTAGAAAGCTCTATGCAGCTCTCAGAAGTTGCAAGCAGACCAGAGAGCCTAATTAGCATTCCAAAAGGGAATTAAAATCTGAGAAAACTGAGAAAATATTATTTACTTTTTTCTCTCTCTCTCCCTCTTTTTTTCTTTCTTTTTTTTTTTAAGAAGGATGTAGTTCATCAACATAAGTGAAAGTATCCAAAATTAGGGCTGAGTGGACACAAGACAAGTGGTTTTAAAAAAGGATCTGCAGGATATAGTGGAACTCAAGCTGAACATCAGCAGAACGTTGTGTAAAAGGATCTTGCAGAGGGGAAAGGATAACATGTTTACATATCCATGGCAGGTAAGAAGAAAAATAATGGGTTTAAATTACAGGAAGGAAGATTTGGGTTAGATATTACAAGAAAGAATTCAAACAGGAAAGCCAGAGAAATACTGGAATAGATTGCCTGAGGAGACTGCATAATTTCTGCAACCTGGTTATTAAATTACTATAGCTGAGACCACTCCCTGGCATACCATTACTTGGTGAGCCTGATAATTCTGGGAAATATGTTCTGAAAGGATGGCATGCATGCATATTGCATTCAGCCTACAAGATCAGACACCTTTATTCTTGCTGTTAATACTTGGATGTGAGAAACAAAAGCATATGTTCAATTTTTGACAGACTCAGTTTCCTCGGTCTTGATCATGTTATGATTCCTGAGAACGCACACTCTTTCTGTCATTCTGTGGAGCCCAACTTGACAGCCCAACTAAAGGAATTAGAGTTCAGTTCCAACCCCAAGTTAACTTATTGCTTAGTCTCCTTTCTGAGACTGTAGACAAGGGTATCAATGGATACCAAATGTGACTGTGGTTTTTATAAACTAGATTCTTATTGAGACCAGTGATTCACTTAATATAGTTTGATAAATAGTTAGCAGATAAAAATACATTTTAGTCACTGCCACTATGGGCAAAAATCAAACTGGAAATAACTCCAAATTTCATTACCAATTTTGAATGGCTTGTTCCTCAATTTACTTCATTATTATTCTTATTAATATTATACTCAGCAGGCTATGTTTTAATACATTTCAGAAATGTTAAATTTCAGAAAAGGAGAAATGTTTTCCCAATTTAGAGGCTAAAGATTGCACAGAGATTGAAGGTTTTAAATGCACTTAAAGGCACCCATCTAAATTTTATGGTATATGCCACCTCCCTAGGAGCAGCAACATTTTTCGTTTCTGTTTTGGCTTGTTTTTGTTTGTGATAATTCTAGATAAAGGATTTTCAATTATGTAAAGAAACTTTTACATAATCTGTGGTTGGAGGAATGTCAATTCCATATTTCTGGTTATAATTTAAAAAGTATACATCAGAGAAATCAAATATGTTATTCAAAGCTGCCAGTATATTTCTGACTACAACCACAGTGACAACTCAGTATTTGAATGACACAAGAAGCTAGTCACATTGTCTTAATATATTTTACAGTAGGAAATGATGCAATTTTTATGCTCTTTTTTTTTCTTTTTTTCCAGTTTGACAGTATGTATTGGTATAAATAGCTTAAGTGAAACACAGAATTCTAGGGAAAAGTTGTGAAATGAGTATTTTGAACTTGACCTGTGAGTATCCACTTGGAAAGATTCCTCCCAAAGACTTTATTTCTGTTAAAACTCATCCATTGTAGTGTTCTATGGGAGGGCAGTTCAATGGAGGGAAGTTCATCCAACACAGGAGACTACTTCCTCTTCAGAAGGGCATTATTTTACGTCTGCTAATTATGAAATTAGATATTCCACTTCCCTCTTCCAAGAGCAAAATCTTATATTTCTTACAAATATGGTTATTTCAGAGGATTGATATGAGTGTATAGGGCCAGTTTCCGAACAAGCAGGAAAGGAATTTCTCTCCTCTGGCTCATGGAATATGGCAGGTTACCCCGTTAGTTTTTGTTGTTGTTGTTGTTGTTTAATTGCTATTGCATTATAGTAAAACTAATTATTTTATTATTACAATATTTTTACCTCATAGCATAATGATTTTGAAAAAGTAGATAGACAAGAAGAGCTGTAGTGGATCAAGTCATATTGTTTTATTCTGAAATATTCCATATCTGTTTTTTTCCTAATTCTTTTCTAGAGCCACTTACTTCGGCTCTGCAATATACCGAAGCAAAAAATTCTCCAATTTAACTGTGTACTAAATCAGGTCTTGTAGCATGTCTGTAGGTCTTGATTAGCTCTTTAGTTCACTTTCAATGAGTTCTGGGAATATTCTGTGTTTGGCTTGATTAGCCGATTAATCCATGGCTCAAAGCTAGAGTTTAAAACCTTTCTGGACTTGCATAGTCCCCAAATCCACAGCTACTGTGGATTTGTGCTGGATTTGTCTAGGTAGGCATTTAGTTTCTTTCTGTGGTAATATTTAGAAATATGGAGAAAAAGATTTCAGAAATTGAAAAGTAAAGATTATTTTGAAATGCTTAAATTTATGGTGAAAAATTGGCCGCTATTATCAATTTATTGACAAAGTGACTTAGAAAACAGAAATTTTGTTCTTCAGAAGAACTGGTCTGATTTCAGAGATTTTGCACTGATGATGCACATTCTTTAAAGCAATGCAGTGGTGTATATAGATTTCAACATTACACTTTTACTCACAGGAATAGGAACATATGTTCCATAGCGTTTTTCTCTGTAACTGTTATAGGATGTAAGGAAAATGAAATAGAAATGCATAATATTCTCCTATGCATGATTTATAATTAAAACAAATATTGATCAATGAGAATGTTCAAGGTGTAGAAAACTGAAATACTCTCAAATATATCTAGAATAGAAAACCCAATTAAAAATAATATTTTTTCACAACTGCTGATGGCATTGTTTGCTATTCTTTTTATTTTAAAAGGATCACGTATCACTTCCTGCCTGAAGTGCAAGAGCATTGCAAGAGCACATATGGCTAGAGATAAATGCTTAGATTTTATTTGAGGAGAAATCAATCATTTAAAAATGTTAACAGAGTATTTCCCTCCTGTCAGAATGAAGAAGATACAGAAACACTGTGAATATAGCATATGGAGATTTTATTGGATGCTGATTGTCACACGTATATATATAGTGTATGTATTCAGTAACACTTTTCCAATCCCATGTAGATACATTTTGCTTAACGAAGACCTTAATGTTGCTCTTATTTCTGTGGGTTTTAACAAAGTTTGACTTTTCTCATTTCAAAAGAGTGTTTGTGCTGTGCTCCAACTTTACCTATATGAGAGCCAAATGATGATTATAATGTTCTGAAGACAGGGGCATTTTCTTCTGTTTGTGTCCTTATCAAAAGATGCAATATGCGGAGTGAATTTGTCTGCAAAAGAATCAACAGTATGAGAAAGTAAATGCTAATAGTTGTTTTAGATCTTATTTTAAGTAAATTTTCACTGCCTTGAAATAATTTAAGCATAATTTCCTTATACACCCTGTTATTTTGTTAAACATCATTATCTTTATACCAAATATTTTATCAAAAATATTTATGACATAATGATGTAATTCATTGTGAATCTATGCAGACTCCTGACTAATATTCTTCCATAGTACTGTAAGATAGTAATAATGCAAGCTAATACATCTCTTGTTCACCTCCTGTCACTTTTTCCTAAGTGCTGTAACACTTAGATTTGGTGTGTAAAAATGAGTAAACTATGACTTTCATGATAGTTTATTAGCTAAATATCATTTACTGCTGGAAACAATCTTACATATGTTAGATGCATAAGAAGGTAAATTTGTTAAAATATGTTTCACATTTGAAACCAATTGAAATATTTTATACATAAACATATCTGTAGTTGGTAAATTGGAGAGGTCATTTCTGGTTACTATCCCCATCAAGGTTTATAATTATGATACTGTTCCTTTTATATATTGATTTTATTCATATACTATGACAGAGAAAACAAACTTTATTACTTTCTGTACCCCCCAGTGGATTGCTTCATTTTTAAAAGTTATACATTGAATT
Source organism: Crypturellus soui (assembly GCA_032275445.1). NCBI lineage: Eukaryota > Metazoa > Chordata > Aves > Tinamiformes > Tinamidae > Crypturellus > Crypturellus soui. The sequence goes on from JAUBNY010001077.1 coordinate 1,054,043, forward strand.
AAGTTACAGAAACCAAATAAAATTGAATTGAGTTGAATAAAGTGAGTCTAAGAAAATATTCCTTCAGTACCTGCAAAAGAAGCTTTGAAGACAGAAGTTGATTTAGAATTCAAAAAAACTAGTTTTGACTCAATAAGTCAATGAGTTCCAGTGGCTCAGAATCTGATTTTCTAAAGATATGTCATGTCGTATATTTTTACCACAAAATGTTTGTGCATGCTGGATCAAAAATCTGAAACAAGATGACTAAATCAATTTGTGAAATAATTTCTTTGGAAATGGAATTTGTGAAATAAATATGTAACCAATTTCATTATAGAAATAGAAGGCAAAAGAAATAGAAATTAGAAATTATATCCATGCATTCCCTTTAACATAATCTAAATGACTATTTCCAATAGCTCTCTTATTGTTCTGGTAATTTTTAAGATGAATTCTCTAAAAGCTTTTCTTATTCTTATTGTTTTTAATATTCTCAAAATCTTAAATTTCAAAGTATACTAAGTATACTAAGAAATGCACACATAGTTCTGTTGGCATATCACTAAATTTGCTGTAAAGCACTCTTCTTGAAGTTATAATGTGTGAATTTATCAAAGGAGAGTCAACAAAATATAAGGCTGTCTTGAAAAGATGAAAAAAATGATAAAATACTCTTGAAGACCATTTTTACTTTCTGGTCAAGCTATGGTTCTTTCACTACTATGGCCAGGTTGTGGGCATCCATGCAAAATGAAATGATAAAAAGGAAAGTCCAAAAGATTATAAATCTTGCACTGAACTCCAGGTCATTATAAGTCAGTCTAAACTGTATAATTTAGGCCCTAGGACTGGTCACTTTGGATTACATTAGAACAACTTGGATTCTGTTAGATTCACACCATTGTAAATGTGTGACATATTACTTTATATTGTGATAGTGAAAGAGTGTGTCTAACATAAAAAATAGTAAACATTCTGGCAGTTTTATTTACACACTGCAAAATAAATTATAGTCTTGTTTTCTATGTACAAGCTTTACAAACTTTGAAGAAAATTAATCTTTTTTTTTTCCTTTGTATTTTCAAATCCATGGTGTCATGGAAGTTATTGCTTAAGTCTGGTTGGTTCTTTTTTCATGATTTGAGATAGTGATTGTGGTGTGATTCATGAATAGGATTTTTTTTGTCAGCATTTTATCATTTTGTTTCCCCTTCTCCCAAAATTGCATTTATTTTGAATCAGCAGAAAAAAAAAACAAACACAGATGAAAATATTCTTAGTACTTTTATGGAATTAAATTGATTCACATGATCCATAACTAATATATAGCTGTCAGTACACTGCTAATTATTTGATTTCAATATCATCATAATTTACACATGTAAAGGAACATAGGTAAAAATAAACATAAAATGACAGAACAATCATAGAATGAGATATTATGCAATATTAGTTTGCATGTAGAATTTAATTAGGATAAGAAAGACAAAACTGTTATAAAGAGTGTTCATTTTCAGAATATCATCTTTCTTAACTTGCTCAGTGAATATTATAGTTAGATTGAAGGTAATTCAGGTTTGAATAACATGAATTTTAGGAGAATGAAAATATTATCTAGGAAGGCAGATTATAAAGATTATAAATGTTTGTCTTTCAGATGAAACATAAGAATGAATAATCTGTTTTTAATATATAGTGAATTTTGGAATTGCTTGTCATAATAAGAAAAACATTTTAATGAAATATAGCGTTTTTTCCGTCAGAAGATCTTGAGTCACTGAGTGTAATGATTTCAGAAAATGTTTTGCTTTCAGTTGTCAGTTGGACCTAATTAGAAAAAAAAAAGTCTCTCCAGAAGTAAGAAACAACATGCTTCCTATGTTATATTTTGAGACAGCTCTGGTTTGGATTGAAATTTGTCTGTTATTATTTTTCTTTGTTGATAATTGACAATTATGTTCTCCTTCCTAATTCCTATTTCACAACAGAGCCCTGTTTGTTTGTTTTACTTGCATTTGGTTAATGTATCAAAGAGTTTTACTAGAAGGGAGCTCATGCATTTCTCTGTTTTTATTGACTCCCTTAATATTCCTATGTGACCATTAATTCCATGGTTTTTGGTATACAGCAGTAAGCAAACCACTGTGTGTTGTTGTCTGATAATTCTATAAATGATCTACAGATTCTGGTTTTCTCTCAGCTTACATCCATGATAGCATGCAAGCTAGTGGTAGCACAAGACCATAGTGACCACGGGAGCAAAGGAGCAAAAAGTACCATAAGAGATGCCTAGAGTAATTTAATCTACTAATTGAATGGAGAAAACTCTCTAGCCAGATTTTGTAAGGGAGATATAATAGAGCTCCAGAAGAACCGAAGGAATGGCTGTTGAGAAGCAAACATGGTCTTTGATAATGCTGTGAAGGAAAATAAAGATAGAAAATAATCCACTTTTCTGTATTACAACTAAGCAAGTTTATTGTTGTTATGAATAACGCATGACAGAGTAATCTATACTTGCTTGAGCTGAGGAAAACATACTATACCTCTGATTGCCTTTACCAACTGTGATTACTGACCCCTAATTTTCCTAGTGATTACTTGAAGTGGATTATAAGAAAATGGATTTTTTTTTTTATCTTTAATTATTGTTTTTGTCTGGTTAAGATGAAACAGGTTGCTTCAAATATGCTTCAAGGAAAACAGACTTATTACTCTTAAAAAAAAAAAAAAAGAGTTGAAAAAGGTCAAAGAAATGAGAGTGTATTCTGAAAAGGCCAGTCTCTTAATTTTAATTAGATGTTTTCAAGCAAAGATTTGCAATCAGTTAAATACTTTTTTTTTTTTTTCTGGTGAATAAACATAGGTGAACTTTCAGGTGTTCTAGAAAAAAACTAGGGAAAATGTTCCTTTTTCCATGAAACAGATGTGACTAGATTAACAACTTGAAATATAAATAGAATCTGTATTGTCATCAGCCCTTTCTTTTTCCTTTGTCCACAATAAGAACTAAAATTTGTGTCTGAAAAATATGAAACCATGCCTTTTTTTTTTTTTTTTTTCTTTGCATAGTGATAACTTCGGATGTAACTACTCCTGGCCAGGCAAATAGACAAATCATTAATGTAGAACGAAACTTGACTACTTACATAGATTATATATATTCCATAACTTTTTTCTTAAAAGGTATTTTTAAAATTAGATCTATATCTAAACTTATTGGTCATACTTATGAAATACTTGTGAAAGCCAAATTTCTTATAAATTTTGTAAATTCTTATAAATTTTATCACATCTGTTCTCTTTGTCAGAGAATGAGCAAGGTAGGATTAAGGTAATTTCTGCAGTTGGGTTCACATATAATATTTCTGGATTGCCTATTGCCTAATTGTGGGTCATTCTTCAGATTTGTTTTCCATGAGGTCACTCATTAAGTTTCTTTCCCTCAGAACAAAATATTTTAGGAAAACCTGTAAGAAATTTATGTGTTTGAGACCACTGATCCTTAGTCAAATCTGGTTGAAACTCACCAGCCTTTTATGGGAAGATGCAGGACTATCCAGGCAGAATGGCCATGCAGGCCTTGCTTCCATGGAAAACAGTCAGATAAAAAAAAATAAAAAGGTAATTTTCTTGATATGAATCTTTACATAAGCATAGGCAAGTACTTTTCACTGCTCTTATTTCCTTGTCTTGCAACTTATAACAGATGCCTGTTATTGCATCTACCACAAATCAGAGAGGTTTAGTTCTCCATACTAAAGTGTCTCTGTTTTTTCTCCAGGATATTTTCCATTCTATTCCAGATCCTTTGGATTACTTTTGGTTTATCACAATAGGAAAGGGCAATATTCTTTACTTTCCACAATCTTTAAAAGAAGTACAGTTCAGTAGTCTACCTTTCCTGGGGCGCTTTCTGACAGACTGTCTCTAGGGCATGATGTTTCTAGGGGCCAGGGAATGACTCAGTAATGTGACAGCTCCGCTTAACAGCAGAGTAGATCATATAGTGGCTTTTAATGCAATTTCTTTCAGTGGTATGCAAAATAGACAAATCTTTTAGGGAATGGGGCAGGCTGGCAACGACTCCTTTATTTTTTTAGTCTCTTTCCTAATTAAAATGGTCTTTAACTGTCACAAGTAAGTAATCAATCAAGTTACATGTTAGAAACCTTCCTCTCTCTAAAGTTCATTGCTATTTCTAGCTCAGGTTTTATCTAAAGAAACAGATGTCCTTTTGAATTTAGTGAATTTGTTGTTGGAGTGATTGTTATTTATTTGTAAGTAGCATAGCACCGGTGAAATTTCAATTACTCAGCAAGGTATAAGTAATAGTGTTTTTATTTAAAGCTTATAATTTGTGTAAGGCTTGAAATGGCCCCCCTAATTCCTAAACCAGAAATTGCAACAAGTGCCAAAGTAGATGTTTATTTGACAGATGTATCCTCTTATATTGGCTTAAATAGCACTAGTAGTGCATGATCTGTGTTTAACATTTCTTTTAATTTATTTTCCTGAAATCTGGAGAAGTAAATTTAAATAGTACCACTAATGTATTTGAATACTATTTTTTTGGTTAAAAAAGTCACATTAATGTGTACTCAGCTCTTGAAAAAAAATGTATAATAGAAAGTTATGGCTTATAAAATAAATTTTCTAGTTTTTAGGAAATAGCTTGGAAGTTCTGTAAACATAGAAAATCCTGTTAAAACAATTCCGCTTAGTCCTGTAGGACACTTATCAATTACATATGCGAGAAGAAAACATTCTTTTTACGTAACTCACTTCCAAATGAGCTTCTGTTTCTGGTGGAAAACAAATTCTTTGTAGGCCTCAGTATTGCAAAAATCAGAGAGAGTAAGCTGATATTTTCATCCTTAAATCATTAGTGCTCTAAGCTTGTCTTACCTTTTGTCACCCCCACTGATTTCATTATCAAAGAGTTTCTCATGTAAGGGGTCAGTTCTTCAAGGTCCTATTGTGGGGGTTCTATTTCCTACCTCCCTCACTGTGTTTATAGCGAATGCACTGTTTGTGTATAGAGAGAGGACATCAGAAACTCCACAACTTACTGGAGTTTAGTCTATGAAAAGCTGGTTGTAAACAAAGATGAGAAAAGGCCAATTTGCTTTGCACAGGAATGCTGCTGCATGGTGGGTTGTTGTGGCTTTAAATATTCTTTTTGCAATTTATTGCTGTTTCCTTAACCATTCAAACAAATCATAAATACTATCTTGGTAAGATATGATGGTTCAGAAATACTTGTATGCATTTTTAGCTTCTTTTGTAATTATCTTTAATGATTTTTTTTTTGGTAATTAGATTTTTCTTGCAATTGAGTGAATTTTTCACAGTCTCAGAAGACCAAAAGACTACTGGATAATCTGAATGCTCCTAAATGTTCCTCTGTGCCATAACTCCTGCACAGATCTGCAACATAAAACAGTGAAAAAAAAAAAAGAAAAGAGTATACATGCACACTTGGAATATATTTGTAAGGAACTGTATCTTCATGTCTTGGACTACTGCTGATTAGCACTGTGTTAATATGAGAAAGTAACACAATAAATAGTTACTTGGTAAAGGCAAGTCCAGTAATTGTAGCAAATTGATTTGCTTCCCATATTTTATTTAAACATTAATGGTTCGTGTTTCAAAGGAGCTTGTATTTTTTGATAATCTGCTTGTATATTGTTACTTATAAATTAAATGGTATTATTCAGCCAAAAAGAAAGAACTTTTTAAAATATTCTGTGTTTTGCCATTTGTCCATTGTGATCTCTGGTGACTAAGTACTAGATTTTTCTTCTAGCAAGCTTTTCTCTGTAGTAAACTATTTCATAAATTTGAGATGAGAAGAGAATCAGAATTTTATTGTTTAAGAGACTCTTTTTTTCATAGCTTGGAAGGCTGGTTTATAATTGTTCTAACTTAATTCTTTAGCTACTGAGAAGAAAGTAGAAACATCTGAGAGAAGAATTCAGTCTACATACATACAATCTGAATCTCTTTCTCTTTTCCACTGACAGTACAGGGAGCCTTGAATTCCTTACATAAGGCCGTGGGATGCAATTTTACCCATTATGTGGGACAAAACCTGAGGAAATTTGCCTTTTTTTTTGTTTTGTTTTCAGCCTGGATATTTGGCAGACAGCCCTGCACGGGCAATATACCTTAGGACATACAGTCTCAACATGTTATCCTTGAAACTGCAGCCTTTTGGAGTCTGTGCAGCCCTGGCCTGCTTTTGACAGTTTCTCCTACCATCTCCTACCATCGCTGGAAAACTCTGAGCCAGATGAAACTGTTCTGGCAACAATACCAGCATCTACTTCACCTCTGCCTTTTCCAGCTACTTTTTAAGTCACCAGGCTGCTTGCTGAGCACGTGCTTTGCATGCACAGCAGAAGTACTCCGTGTGTGCTCAGAAAGCCAGAGACTTTTTGGCAAGCAGTGGCCTTCTCGTGCATTTGATCGGAGCATGCCTGAGAGCAAATTCAGCATGCCTGAGAAATACTGTATTTTCGAATGACACATAAAAGGAATTTACTACTAGGAGAGTTGCATACATATTTTTCCTCCTAGATTTTTTATTCCCATTGATAAAGTTTCCTGGTGTCACCAGGCTGCCTTTGGAAGAGGGGCATTTCAATGCAGTGGATGTTGAAACAAAAAGCAGTGAAGTTGTTGTCCAGGGGCTTCGCATTGTACAGCCTCTATTACACTCGGAACCTGACTTCCCTAAATTTGGTAGTCAGATACAGCCCATCAAAAAATGATAGAGCTAAAAAGCAGTTGTAGGTATCTCAAGTAATTTAAAAGCTACTTTCCAAATGATTTCATCAGACCTAGATCAGACCTAGGACTGGGATTTTAGGGCAGTTCAAAATGTATATGTTCCCTGACTTCTTTTAGTTTTTGATGGCTCAGGAGTTGCAGTTCTGGAGAGCAGTGTTTCGTCCTTGTTGTTGGAAGGACCTAACTATAGTCAAAACACTTGGATCAGAGTATCAGCTGTGAAGATAATGTAAATGTTTCTAGCATTTTTTTTTAACAGTGATTAGTTATTTATTTCAAAATAGCCTATATTCTATTTTTTTTTCTTCATTGGCAATTATTCTTTGATAGATTACCTAGTTTTTGAGAACTAAAAGTATACACACACACACAGGACAAAACCGAATTTGTTAAATTTAAAAGAAAAATTTTGGTATTTAAGCTTGAGAAATTTATATAAATTATATAAAGAATAGGTGATTTAATTATCTGGGAATACTGATATTTTCTGTATTATATTTCTTCAGAAATATCAGAAGGATATTTTCTTTCTGATATTTCTGATAAATTCTGTCTGAATTTTCTGTGCAACTAGGCAGGATGCAAAACAAATGATCACAGGAGAGATAATAGGAATTAATTAAAAATCCTAACAGGTATGAAAATAAACCTGCAAGAAAAGGCTGATTCCTACAGACATCTGGAAGGAACATAAAAATGTGAAGAAAAATGAAGTAATTTTCATGCTGCATAACAAAGGCTTTGGCATTCAAAGAACTTTAGATACATTTGTACACAGATTTTAAGATCTAGTTCAAATAAGTTTCCGTGTAAAACTTAGACGCGAATGTATTAATAGTAAAGATAAGTAGTTCTTCAGAGATTGTTTTCAATTTAAATATTCACAACTCACATATCCCCTATTTTTGCCTGCAAAGTTGGAATAAAAATTAGCAGAATCAAAAGAATGAAAGAAAGATTATTAGATTATCCCAGAATACACCAAAAGATAATGAAAATTGTTCTAAACTTTTCTTTCCATAATCAAAAAAAAATGTAAACATGGCACATGTCCATCCAGAAAGATAAAACAGATTCTGACAGATGTGATGGGGCTCTTCCTTTTAGCCTTTGGCTGCTTAGCTAGTTCTTTAAAGTCATTCCTGCTACAGGTAGTGAAAGTTGAGTGCTTGTTATTTTAGTTATTTCTGCTTTCCCAATAGAAAGCAACTCTTCTAATAATATGCATTTTTTTCATCATCTAATTTATAGTCCTTGTTTTTTTTACCATTTTATCCTTTTTCCTCTACAGAAAAAAGAAATATTTCTAGTGAATGCCTTTGTCTAGGTTACTTCCTATTGTTTATAAGATCTGAAAGCCTTATTTTTTTTAAGAAAAATTCTGACTTTATTGAATTGTAAATCGGATAGTCAAATGAGCATATTCTTATTTCACCCTTGAAACGGATATGTATATTTAATTAGCTTTTCTCTCTTCTTTTCCTTTTCCTTTTCCTTTTCCTTTCCTTTCCTTTCCTTTCCTTTCCT
>JAUBNY010001077.1:1071973-1105856 GCA_032275445.1 Crypturellus soui
TCTTTCTTTCTTTCTTTCTTTCTTTCTTTCTTTCTTTCTTTCTTTCTTTCTTTCTTTCTTTCTTTCTTTCTTTTTTTCCTTTAATTTTCCAAATGTCCCAATACTGTACTGGGATGTATTTCAGCTCATAAAAATGACTCCTCCAAATCAGATATATATTGTGTGAAAACATATTCCACTGTAGGTTATGCTCCCCTGAAAAAAAAACTACTTCTGGTTTTGGCTATCTACAGCTTATAGCTTTTGAAATAATATTCTGAAGAAATCTTTCCAAATTAAAATAGGATTATCTAGAGCAAACAAACAAAATATTGACCTGTTATGTTTGTTGGAATGAAAGTTAGGACTGATTTCAGTAGTCAATAGAAGTTTGCTCCTTACTTTTGTTTATTTCACTCTGAGTAGATCTATATCTTCTTATTCTTGATTAATTCATACAACCTGTACAGATTCTAGGGAAATGCAAAGGATAAAATAATCCACACAGTATCCAGATTAATCTTTAGGGCTTTAAATTTAGTTGTAGTGTTGAACTTAAATGTATTATTCAATTTAGAATTAAAACATATATATTGTTTGTATACATGTATATATGATAAACATATATGTAGCATATCCAATACATTAATTTATATAACATGCACAAAACATTAAACTACTGTACACACAGACACACATACATGTAAACTGTCGCTATTCTTACCAACATTGTCTCTGATTTTCTGTATCCTATCTTCAGTATTTTTGTGGTATCTGAGGATTTTATTGTGTCTTTCTTTGGTTTGAAAAGAGATCAGAAAAGAGATACAAGGACAAGTGCAGGTTCCTTCACCTCAGGAGGAATAACCCCAGGCACCAGGACAGATTGGGGGTTGACCTACTGGAAAGCAGCTCCGCAGAGAGGGATTTGGGAGTCCTGGTTGACAACAGGTTAGCCATGACGCAGCAATGTGCCCTCGTGGCCAAGAAGGCCAATGGGATCCTGGCTGCATCAGGAGGAGCGTTGCCAGCAGGTCAAGGGAAGGGATCCTGCCCCTCTCAGCCCTGGTGAGGCCGCACCTGGAGTATTGGGTGCAGTTCTGGGGTAACCAAGACAAGAGGGACGTGGAACTTCTAGGAGGGTCCAGGGTAGGGTCACAAAGATGATTAAGGGACTGGTGTATTTGTCCTATGAGGAAAGACTAGGAGAGCTGGGCCTGTTTAGTCTGGAGAAGAGAAGGTTGAGAGGAGATTTGATCAACATGTTCAAGTACCTGAGAGGAGAATGTAGGGAGGATGGGGCCAGGCTCCTCTCCGTGGTGGCCAGTGATAGGATGAGGGGTAATGGGTACAAGTTGAAACACAGGAAGTTCCACCTCCATCTGAGGAAGAACTTCTTTCCAGTGAGAGTGACAAAGCCCTGGAACAGGCTGCCCAGAGAGGCTGTGGAGTCTCCTTGTCTGGAGATCTTCAAAACCCACCTGGATGCCTCCTGTGCCACATGCTCTAGGTGTCCCTGCTGGTACCGGGGGGTTGGACTAGATCTCTAGAGGTCCCTTCCAACCTTAACCATTTTGTGATTCTGTGATCTTACAGGACAAAAGGAAGTACGTCTTAGTTTAAATATACATATAAGAGACAAATATTAATCAGATACTGGAGGTACTGGAGATGCAGCATGATGAGTGAAGGTAAGAATACAATAACATAATGAGATCTTAAAATATAATACATGCTAATCTTGAAATTTGCAACACAGGAGTACAGACCATTACCTCACCTGTTTCTGGGTCAGACAGTATGTTTATCTTCTCCAGAGTTCATTTGTCATCTAAAACATCCTCTTGCAACTCCCATTTCTCTTTTAGATGCAGGAGGCTTGTGTGTAAGTCATCTGCTAAAAAAAAAAAAAGCAAAAACAAACAACAACCTTGGAACTATTATAAGCATATTCATCATTTCATCTATACTTTTCCTCTGAACATTTAGGTTGCTTTATCTGTTGGTAAGGAGTAGGACACTATGAATTGGAAAACAGAAGAAATTCATTGTTTTGCAAACTTTTTTTTTTTTTTTTTTTTTTGACAAGGGAATTGTTGCTTGGTGCAAGTGATTCAGAAATTATGAATAGTACCTCACCAGCCTTAAAGCAGGTACTTGTTTTGGGGGACGAATAAGGAGTATTGAATATTCCTTCCTCTTCCAACTATGTTAGTTACATGATGTTATTTTTCTTTGCTTTCCACTCTGAAGTGTGTAAATGGAATGGGTGGAGTAATTTATAAAATTCCTAGAGCAGCTAATTTAGAGCAGCTTAGGAAGGTCTCAGTGCACTGCTCATGTAATGGAGTGTCTTGGACACTGATGATTTAGACTTGAAATGAAGGTCAAGGCATAACCTTCATGGAAGAAGAACAGGGAGATTGTTGGGTGGGGTCAGGACTGGGTTTGTTTCAGTCAGCCTTACACATGTATATGTCTACATCTGAACTAGGATTGCTTCTAGTCAGTGGAGAGAAATAGGTAAAATTGGAAATAATCCCTTTAAAATAATAATTACTCCATACAATCCTCCACTGATTCTAGCATGATTAATACAACAGTCATGATTTGGATACCTAAAGTTTCATGAACTGAATTTGTGTCTCCTTTCATTCTCAGAGAAAGCCATACGTCACTACACAACACTTCTGAGATGAAGTAGGCTTTGATGGAAAACCAGAGCGATCTCAGGAAGATTGTGATAATCACTGCTAGATTCTTTACTGTTAATATAAATAAAATTGTGGACAAGTTAAACCACAGACATTTTTCCTTGTATCTCTCCTGTACTGGGATAATTAATAGAAGGAAAAAAGCTTGTTTTTCTTGGCATTCTTTTCCTTGGTTGCTCTTTACACCTGCAGTCTGTAGTTTAAATGAGTGGCCTTGAAGCCATACTGTGAAACCATACCTGTTTTTGATGATTTGGCCATTTGAGATGTTAAATCCTTTTTGAGTTATGTCTTTCTTTTAAACAGAATGTAGTAAACTGCTAATGGCCAGAAAGTAGTAAAAAAAAAAAGAATGCTAGACACGGCAAAAGACTTAAAGCTCTCTTTTTCTCACTCATTCTCCTCAACTTTTAGAAGCAATAATGTCAGCCCCAAAAATTAATCCTGCAGAGACCAGATGAAGACAAAGTCATTCACTTATTAGTTGTCCTGTGTTTAACTTGCTCCTACTCAAATGTTTTTGGCTGGAAATGAACAGAGATTCGTAGAAATATGAGTGCCTCCCATACAAGAAATCTGCTTATGAAAGTAATATTTTAAGCTCATCCTTTCAAGTCAGCAGCTTTCTATATGTTCTTCCTTCCCAGGTTTGAAGCACACTTCCAGTCACAGAAAAAGCCAATATTTTTTACCTTTCAAGTTGTAGATTCCCAATGAGATAAATAAAAGTAATGAGCACACATATTTCTTTTTCTTCCCTGCCATCTGCTTCTACTGTCTTTTTTTCTAAACCTGCACTTCAGCTAAAAATAAGATTCTATAGCTGCAAATGCAACTGCAAGCTGAAATTACAATAAGTTAAGGCAACAGAGAAAAAGAATAATCAGTCAGGCTCCTCCTTTATTCCTAAATCTGCTCAACTTCTTCTTTGTATCTTTTCTCTCAGAAAGCCGAGATCTTAAATGATACCTCATAGGTGGTTTCTGCATGGCCAAATGTGGGGTGACACAAACCATAGGTATCAATGTCCCTGAAGTCCAAACACAGGTAGATGCTGACATTAAGAATTAAACATGCCAAGCATTTTAATATTGCAAAAGACTTGTAATATCCATACTTCATTAAAATCTCTGAGTTTTTGATTAAGAACTTGGACATTGGATATGATAATACTTTACTTTTATGATATTTATATTTATGATAATACTTTACTTAGAAAGTGTGCTATGGACATCAACTTTTTTTTCTAAAACATCTGTGAAGTAGATAATTATTTTCTTTTTTTTTTTTAATAAATGCATGAAAATACTGCCAGAATATAGAGGGAGCTAGTGTTACTACTGGATTAGACAATGTTTTATTGCCATGCTTAGATCAGAATTTCTGAGAACTTCGTGATTATGAAAGAAGCTTAGTCTAAATGCAGGACATGGAAAAGGATGTGGTATGTTCACTGCCCCTCCCACCTCCATCCATACAGATACTCTTGAATATTAGAACAGATCTTCTTAGGCCACCGAAGACTTAATTTGATCTCGTCTGGCTTTGGGTCTGACCTACAATGAATATGGAGATTTCCACAGAACATAAACAACAGTGAAAACTGAAGCCTAGATTCTATTTTTACAAACAACAACTTGTTTCCTCACTTTTTATTTTTCAGATCAGATCCAGAAGGAATGAGAGCCTTACTGTTTGAAGTTCCTTCCTCTGTGTCCCACCCTCACCCCCACCCCCCCAAAAAAAAATAAGAGAAGAAAAGATAATTTACTGGAGTGAGGTTAAGCACAGAAATAAGCAGCATTCATGGGTTTCAGAGACACGTCCGTATAACTTTATTTATAAAGAATTTTATAACTAATATATTAATTCATTGCAGAGAGCAAGCGTAAAATAATAGCCATTTGTTTCCAGAAATGCTCCGAAAAGTCTAAATCATAACACAGACTTTCTCTGTAAAGAAAACCAACAAATCCCATTCACAAAATTCTTTGCATTTCTTGTGAAAGAATTACCATTTCTAATTTCTAATGACTTCTGAAAAGCAGGTCAGATGAACTATCTCCAGCGCTAGTTTTCTAATCTTGCATGTAGTAAGCTAATTACCCATTGGAGCTGAGAGCATTCATCATTAGGACCTTTCCCAGGCTCTGGGCTGCACTCTCTCAATGTACACTGCCAGTCTATCAGCTGTTAGCTGGGCCTTGAACAACAGCTGCCAGCAACTGCAAACATCCGGCCTCTGTGCAGAGGCATAAAGAGCCGATTGATAGGAACAAACTTCAGGACGCATAGGAATGCCTGCATAGTTGTAAATTAATTCTTTAAATTTTAATATTTTTAATGGAATGAGAGAGAAAAGTAAAAAAGAAAAGTCTATGTTAAGCTAAGTGAGAGCATGATGAGACGAATGCAATGATTTTTAAATGTTACTGAAGTGTGCTTTAATCCCTTCTGACCTTCACTTCCTAGGCATCTACCCTTGTAAGCAACTTTCTGCAATACTCTGATAAGCTGCTTAGCCAAACATCACTTGGCTGAAAGAGGGGGTGATTTGTTTCCTTGTCACAGGAAAGTGTAACCAGTTATTCTGCCTCCGAAGCATCAGGTGATAGACTAGATGGATGTGTTGGTCCTTCATGACAGGGGAATTGATGCCCCTGCCAAACTTGCTCTCTGGTAGTACTACAATTAGCAATTTTAAAAATAACTTCATGATAGCTTTGGCGTTTCAGCAAATGAGCGCCGCTTTGTCTGGAGAGAGCTCTGCCGGCTGAGTGAACAGTGCCAGATCAGATAGAATTTCTTAGTAAAATATTTCTGTGGCCAATATCCTTTTAAAAAAATGAACATGAAGGAAGGAAAAAAAAAATTAGTTTTGTGCTGCTGGAGATGACTAAATAACTGCTCTGTGGCTAATGGTCAGTTATTGTGACAAACTGGCTCTTGCAGCAGCTAATGCAGCATTTCAAAATGGGTCATTGTAAGCCTCAAGCTCATGAATGAAGTATGTTCAGATGGAGGGAAGCCACATTTAAAGGGTCGCAGTAGGAACTCCAGCGGACACAAACAAGACAATTCAGACTGTAGATCCTTTTCTCCAACGTCTGTGAGAACTAGAAGACAGGAACAACAGCATGAGCTTGTAATGGAATGTCATCCTTAACTCTGAGTTTCCTGGCAGCCATTCATCTGAGTCACAACTTTAACAGTATTAAGTTTTTTTTTTTTTTTCCCTATGTGAATCCCCTCACTCTGTTTTTCATTTTTTACTTTTTAGTAACAGACTTGCTGTCTTATATAAACTTGTAGAAACACATTCTATAGACATTTCTAAAAAGGCCTTTTTTTTTCAGATTCAAAATGTAATCTGCTCTTCATTAATAGGCAAGCCCTACCGACTCCTCTTTAGCCCATATGGGCTCTTGGCAGGCAACCTATTGTTTTCTTGTTCTAGATCTGAAGACAACTGGAGACAAGAGGCTGAAGTGAACAGGGTTAATACTTCCTGCAGGGAGCAAAGCCCAGCTCTATGTAAGCTGCCTGTATAGAATCACAAGGGCATTGGAAAAGCACAAGTAAGGGCCAAGACTGATGTGAGGCCAGAAAATCTAATACTGAACAAACATTTCCACCCTTCCTTTCTTTACATATATACCACAAAATCATGAAGATAACTTCAGATACCAATCTTTGGTGGACTCTTTGGAATAGGTTTTCTCCTCTCCTTTTCCAACAATGCATTTGAAAACTCCTACCCATGGAGTCCCTCTAAAAGAGTGTTATCTGTTTTTCAAAGCAATGGGGGTTCACATCTTATTAATTGCAATAAATCAGGACATATAGAGTATAGTTATTTTACCCCACTTCAGTAGGAAAAGGTTCCAAAATTGTATCTGTCCCTTCAGTCAAGTTTTATTTGCTGTAAAGATAAAATTCAGGATATGTTATATTTTTTATATTTTTTTTAATCTGATCTGATCTGAATCATCAGGTTGTTCAGCTAAAAGGAAGGTCTGAGCATGAAACAGAAGGTATTGTTGCTTACTTTGGATATCCCTAGTATAGATATTTTCATCTGAGCAACCCATCTAGATTCCTTTGTGTTCAGCTGAAGAGAACACACCCTTCTAGGGCTCAAGCTAGTGAACTTCTGTTAGGTGTCTAACCTTGGATAGGATGAACTGCTGCCCCAGACTTGGTTCTTTACTTGTTTTTCCCTAGGATAGGATTTTTTTTTCATTTTATTTTATGAAGCCAGTGGGCAGTGCAAGAATTTATCCTCCCCAGAGATGTAGTGTAAGAAATAGGGCAATTTTTATTGGTAGACTGAGACAGGTCCCTGCTTGTCTACTTCTACTTTTTCATCCTTGCATTGTAGTTCTTGCTGTGAAGGTTAAGGCATTTTTACACAATGATTCCTCAATGCAGAAAATGCAAGGTCCTTAAGCAAGGAATGGGACATAAGACCCCCTTCTCCTGCCAGGGGAATGCAAGTGCATTAACCACCAGGCAACACTCAGGCTCCCTTTTGTGCCTCTCACTGATGGATTTTTGCGTAGTAGCCAAACATTTCAAAGGAGAGGTGGAGCGTTCCCATCCCAGTGCCCGCTTTGCACGCAGGCTGGTAGCTGGGCACTCCTCCTGAGAGAAGAAGTGAGTACAGGCAGGCCAGGACAAACCCATGGCCTCTGCATAGCTGCTTTTTGAAGCGGCTCTCCTAGCCAGCCACACCGTGTGCTGAATTCGGTGCCGCATTTGGTGCCGCTCTAGGTGTGGTCTGTAATCCTCCCCCCTCCTTCCCACAACAAACTCTCTTCTGCAGAGGGAGCCACGGGGAAGCCTCTTTTGCTGGATCCAAACAGCCTGAAGCATGAGACAGACACCAAGATTCCCCAGCTCAGCCTGTACAGCAGAGCCAAAATATCTCTAAATAAGTATGGTAGCTCCAAGCCTCTAAATATATTTTCTGAAGACTCCTGTATTGATCCTTGGGGGTCTCTGACTTGTTAGGCAGCTAAGCTAACTGGTATTCTAAGTCAGTCTGGGTATAGCTCACTTGTTTTGTGAGGACTTTTTGGATCTCATCCTCAGTTATTAAACTGGTGGAATTTAGCAACTTTTAGCAAAGTCCTTCAATGTTTAAAAAAGAGAATATACTTATTGTTGAAACATGCATAAATGTTTTTGGCCCGAAAACAGTATCTTATATTTTATAAATATAAAGGAAGAATGCTGCAGTTTCTTTTAAATATAGCTTATTACTTTAGTCTGAGCCATTAAGTTTTCTAAACCGAGGCTTGTGGTATTTGGCATCCATTCTTCTGTTCTTTTGATAAGTACCTAAACAGGATGTCCTTGCAAATTAAATGAAAAACAGCACTGGAAGTTCTCCTCCCTCAGGAATAAGTATTAAGATTGGCAGATGGCTTAAGTGGAAATACACAGGAATGCACTTTAGCCAGTACTTGAAAATCGTTCCAGCAGATATTACTGAGGTATATTCATGAAGCTCCATCGGACATCCTTCTGCGTTGAATCAATTTTAATGGCCTTGAGCAAAAGAGTTTTAATTTATTTTATCCAAACTACTGCAAAGCAGCCTTCATCAAAAAAGAAAAATATAAAAATAACCTAAAGTAACAGCATTTTCAACTAATTTTATACCATAGGAGTGTCCTTACTGTTTCCTGGTAAGGAAGGCAGTGGATAGACCCTAACTAGCAATCATGCTTGCAAATCTAATGCAAACTCTCTCATATCTTTGGGCAACTTGCAGCCGAGTTCATATGTATGCGTGCACGTGCAGTCATACATGCAGGCATCTAGTTAGCATACCTATGTGTGTGGAGAAGGTTTGTGCATGATAAACTGCGTGGACCACATCTCACATATGTGCTTACACGTTTCTGTCTCCCTCCCCAGCATTTTGCTCTTCAAATCTTTGCTTCATAAGAACTCAAACAATGAGATTCCCTGAGCAGTGTCCAGTGGCAAGCAAACCAAACAAAGCTCTGACAAACTGCCAGAAATAATATTTGCTCTTTACTTGCTCCAGATTCTTCCAGCATTAGCCATATAATGGGCAAATCTAGGAAATCTAGTAGCTCCTGGCCCTCTAGTGGTTAAATGAGAGCTTATGGAAAGCGGGGGGATTGCCACTTCCTGTTAAAAAAAAAAAAAGTGAAATAACAAATAAAACACTGTGGTTTTGCACACCTATTTCTGCATGTATATTTAAATAGATAAATGGGTGGACAGAAGTTAGTTTAAATCATTTTTCAGAGGTGTACTGAATTGGATCTCGGCTGTTTTGAAGGTCACCACATCCTCCTGTGCAGCACTGATCTGCCTGGTGACAGTACTGCGTCTGTTTCCCTAGTAAATAAGGCCTGGGCTGCCTTGGTTGATGCATAAAAAGAAAAAGGATGGTGCTGAACAATTTATCCTTAAAAACAATATCTTAACTAATTTTCTTAAACAAATGCATATGAGAAAAAAAATGCACATCTGTATCTCCACAGCAAAGGGGGAGCTGGTGAGAACAGACTTGGGAATATTTGGCCGTGATCTCATGATTGTGCCTTTAAGTTGCTATAATTAATTCACAGGACAGGCAGAGAGGCAGGAAAAATCTCCTTGCCTCCGCACATTTTCAAAGGAAAGGGAAACTCCTAAGGCTTTGGTCAGAAATTGTGCCTTTTCCTGCTGTAAGCTTTATATAGTTGCGAGACTTTTTTTGCAGAGCACTAGCTGCAGTGTGATGAGACCGAGTGCTACACACGGAAGTGTTTCCCCATTGGAAATGATACTTTCCTGGTCCCTGTATCATCTGTTCTATGCCATCTGGAAACTGTGAAGTGAAATAAAACAGCATGCACAGGTGCTGCAATTTGCAGTTTAATTACTACCATACAGCAGAACATATAGGAGAAAGAACATTAGCTGTTAAACAGTTTAAAATATTGCAAATACAGTTCAAAGGTAAATTAGATAACATTATGAATGCATCTACTTAAGGAAGCACTGGTAGTAGGCTTAGTGCTATGGCAGTGCTGGGATTTTCCTTTTCGTAGAGGCAAAGAGGGTTGTATTTCTTTTCAGACTCTTATATCAAACCAGTCTGGTTTCCATTTTATGAAGAGGTAAAATTCTGCCCAACAAAAATAGCAAAACAGCAAAAAGAGCAAAATAGGAACAATACTTAATCTTCTGTAGTACCTTTACATTATAGACTCCCCATTGAATATAGTAAACTACATTACTAGTATTCAAGTTATATTGAAGTATATTAAAATATTAAATATTATAGAATATATTTTGTGAATGTGCACAATGCTTTAATCAAGGGACTAAAACATTTTTGTTATATACTTAAAAAAGTAAAACCGTTAATATATATTATGAAGTATAGCATATCATGATTATGTTTTATTCTGTTCCTTACAACTTGAAACTTAATTGAATCATGAAAGGTGGGCGCATTTGGAGAGCAAAAGGGCTCCAAATGGACTCAGCAAAGCAGAAGACATCTCTGTGAAAGTGCTGCCATATCCTGTGTTTGTTGTATAATGTAAAAATCACCATTAATGTCTCTTGAAAACTTCTTAGTCTCGGTGGAAAAACATGAAAGGAACTTCTTGTGTGATGGCAAATAATGTTTACTCTGGTCATGGGTGTGTGAGGTTCATATATTTTAGTGAAATGGAAGAAAAGGACTAAAAATATGTCAATGATATTGCTAAAGTTAAAATTCAACTTTGAATCAATTAAAGTTGAAAGTGTCTGTAAAGAAAAGTATTTTGAATCTCACTGTCCCTTCAGAGTGTTCTACAACTTTCTGATTTTATTGAATTTAATACATTTATTCCATAGTGTTTTCCTGAAATATCTAACAGGGTTATAGAAATATGTGTGTAGCTTTTAGGATGCTGAGGTCTATTTGAAGAGTTTGCTGCCACCAATTTTTGCAAACAAGATTTATTTGAAATTCGCAAGAAAATTAAACTTTTTATCCTAACCTTATTAAAGCAAGTACAAATATATTTCCACCAAAAAAATCCAGTAAAGAACATAAGATGTGATGATGACACAAACTCTTACTGAATTTAAAAATGTTTTGACCAGGAATGGGAAAATAAAAAGATCTAGTGATTTTTTTTTTTTTTGAGGAACAAATATCTGTAAAAAGACAATCCTTTCATTCGGAGGAGTACTGAAACCAGAACAGGATGGTTAAGTCTGAGCAGCTGAACTGTTAAACAAAGTTATTGCGCTAGGTAGTTGTGTGTGTTTTCCAAAGGAAGCTCAGGTTTATTTTAACTATAAAATCAATTTAACTGTAACAAAAGAAGCTCTTAATAGCATTTACTCTTAGTACTTTTCCCGGTCAATAATATCCTCAGTGCACTGACATCAGGGAAAGCAGCATGTGGGATGGAAAGGAAATTAAGTTATTTTTGTAAGGGGACATATGTGGGTGTAGGATAAAATCTTTGGGGAATGCCAGCTGATTTACCACTGCTGGAAACAATAGATTCTCTCTCCTCAGCCATATCACACCACAAATTCAATCTTTTTTTTTTCCTTCTTCTTCTTGTGCCCCACAAGAGACATGTTACAATACTTTACATGATTTTATGCCTGCAATATGTATAATGACGCTTCTTTATAGTTCTGTGTTGTAGAAAGAAGATAAAGGCGGCATGAGCTTATAGCAACCGCTGTGTGGGAATGAGAGTGGCAGAGTAGTATAATAACAGTAGAGAATATTATATCCATGGACATCTTCTAAGTTATTTGATATGTGCTACAGATTCCCACTTGCAGATTCAGCATTAGGTACATTTCATTATTAATGCTTATCTTTAATAACATGACACGTAAATTAACAATATTCTCCATGAAATTTATCTTGACAATATTCTTGATAGACAAAAAGTAGTAATACTCCATATGTTAAAAAATATGTATTATTTTATATACTAGTTTAAATATTTATGCAGATTCATATAAAGAGTAACTAGAGAAGTCCAATTCAGATTTAAAATAGACTTTAAGAATTGCAGATTTTGGTTAAGGATAGTCTAGTTAAACTTGGTTGGTCAGATGTTATCTCAGATATTAGAAGCAATTGAGTCAATTAAGCACTGACAGATTGACAAACCTTGTGAGCAGTGGTTAATTGTGAAACTTTTACAGATTCTACCTCCTTTTGAACCGTAAATACCTTACAAATATTTCTCATTCTAGTACCTTTTGGAAGCAAAATGACAAAAAATCACTAAAAAAAATGTAGATAAGTTTAGATGACAGGGCATTTCAGGTTTTAGTGTAGAGTCCCTATCATTTATGACTCTTGACAGACAGATAGGATTATAAAATTCCTGGTTCCTACATAGCAAATACTTAATCCCAAGACCAAGCAGCTAGGTGTTTCCATTGAATTTAAGTTACAAATGAGGTTAGTGGGTCTGCTCATACAAAACCAGTCTGCTTAAAAACCTTACAGCCTCATTATTAAAGAAATATTCTGTCCTAGCTATCAATCTGACCCTGACCTAAAGAAATCATTCAAAACTAACTTAGTAGGTTCTGATATCTTTAAAATTTTGGTTGGAATGTTTTTCCCTTAGTTTAAACTTGTCAAAGTTAGATGCTTACATTTGAGCTGATCACAATAATTCAATATACACAATAAGTCAGTGGAAAGAAACAATTAGCCTGAACTGTTTTAGATCTTAGATCCAACAATGAGATGGGTTGTGCTCCAGAAAACTCTGTTTTCCTCTGTTGACTCTACAGAGGGAACAGAGAGGACAAGGTGACTGGCACAGAGGTAGATGTCCAATTTGTAGTCATTTAAAGCTATGTGTGGTGACTTCCACCCCCAGAGGCTCAGCTGCTAAAGGATTTTAAAACTTTTGGCTGAAGAAAATAAAAAAGAAAAAAGTACTCTCTCTCTCTAGTGTTCCCTTTATCTCTATTTCTATATCTTATTACAGTAATAGGCAAAAATCACAACAAAGAATGCCAAATGATTCACCCATCTGATGTAAAAGGAGTTTTATAAAATCCAGTACGTCCACTTTCTAGGAAAATTTTTCATTTTGCTGCTATCAATCATTAATGTTTTGAATGTCTTTTTTTTGGGTAGCCAAAGAGCATACTTTCACTTATATGAATTTTGCATATTTTTATATACATACATAAATATATATATGTATAATAGCATTCAAATATTTTCCCCATTCTTTGAGAATATATAATCATGTTATTTGTGTTCTCTGATACTCTCTGTGGATGTGAAAATGTACCAGTAATCAGCTTTAAAGCTGTTGCTTAATTAAACAACACAAGAATATAAATCATTCATCGTTTGAGATACCTTACTGTTTTATTGACAGTACTAGTTTTCAATTAAAACAACAAATCTCCTGAGCTCAGCTAAAATAACTTCCTGTCATTAGGAATTTGTCAGTATGGATACCTTCCAGCATACCAAAATGCTGTATGAGGGGTATAGAAATGACTAATCTGACACATTTTATGGCTATAATGCTAAGTGATGAAGGTGAAGTCCTTGCTGTTAGAACAGCTCCACACAGAGAGGCCTAAAAATTTCATGAAGTCCATGGGAGCCCACTGGGGTTCAGCAGTCTAGGATGAGCAACCACCAGTGTTGAAGCTTCAGTGCAAGCAGTGAAATGTAAAGAAAATTCTGATATAGGAAGATGATTTTAGTGAGTTTTGGATCAAATGTATAATAAGGTGAAGACAAGCAGAAGTGTATAAATTGGCATGTAGACCTATTTTTATACCTTGAGACATGAATAGCTGATGGCATGAACAATTTAAATAACTTTCCACTATCATCTCCATAAAATGTGTTTAAACATTCTTCAGAACAAAAGATGTTTTATGTCCTGCACAATAAACCAGGAACCCATATGCGGACAGGTATCCAAAAAATGTTTCAATAATAGAACACAGCTGTCTGTTTTCCAAACTGTAGTTGCTGCATAAAAATTATCACTGCAGAACTGCATGCAATATTGAAATTCTTTGGTTTTGTAACATTAATCCTTTATAAATATGTTAAATATTTTTCAACTTGATTCTGATATTCACTCTTATTTTAGCAATTATTCTCTAGAAAGTAAGAGAACTACATCTTTAATTCAATAAAGGGTGTTTAAAAACACCATTTGTATGAGCTTTATAATGTTTTATTATGCCATCTAAAATATTATATAGGAGAACTAAAAAAAGGACACTAAAGATCAACTGAGTGGTGGTATGGAATGACTTCCATGTGAAGAAAATGTAAACAGGCAAGGGATCTTCAGCAAGAAATAAGTACAAGTAAGATATAATAGACATCCTTAGCTGGGAAAAATAGGATGACATTTAACACAGGCTATCAAAAAGTAGGAATAATTAACTGTACAAGTACAAGGTGAGAAATGTTAGTAAAAAATCCACTCCTAGGATTATAGTGGATCAGAACTGTATTGTTAGGGAAAAGCAATCAAACTAAGATGTATGAATAAATATTGCTCAAAGAACAGAAGGTTTATAGAGTTTGTAATAACACTGAAAATATATAGAAGGATATTAAAAAATGTAAAGAATAAGAAGTAACACAGGAGACTCATCAAAGAAAGGGCAATGGGGATGAATATATAAAGTGTATATATAAAAAGAAGATCTTTCTAACAGAAAATCTAGATCATGGAGGGAGAAATTTCTGCTGCTAAGACAGACAATCATGATGTGAGTAGCTTGAAGGCTGCTTGGATAAATAATTGTCTTTATAAAAAAAGGTATATATGATATAAATAGTCTGTTTAGCTTTAGAACAGTATTACTGCCTATAGTGTAGGGCATGTAACATGTCAGGGAAAAGGAAGATTCTGCATTTGTGGGGATGGGAACTCATCAGATGATAATCTCTAATGCACAAAGTCTCTAGCAGAGAATGCAAGAGTTTTTCTAGCTCTTGGGTCTGTTCGAAACACAGGATTTGGATAAATCATCACTGTACAAGGTTCTTTTTTTCTTTTTTTGAGCTTTACTTCCTCAAAGGGGCAAACTCTTAATTTTTTTTTTCTGTTGTACAGACAGGCTTGCCCTTCCTTTTCTTTTCATGGAATGTGTTGGTGCAATCCAGACCAGACATCTGTGTGAGCTATCTTGAAAAGCAATATGATTGCAGCGTGGGCAGTCAGGACCTCTGAACAGCAATTGTGGGAGTCCTATTGATATTGATGCTTGTGATACAAACTAGACAGGAATATCATTGAATAGTGAAGCGTGGAGTAATCATATGAGGACTTCAATATCGGAGATTGAAAATTCACAGCAGGTGCCGGATATTGTTTGCTTATTGTGAAGTAATGGTAAAACAGAAATTTGAAAATAGAATTTCATGAGGTTTTGCATTTTGACCACAAGAGGTATGAAAATTCTTGTTGCTATGCGCATATCATTTGTATTAAAATATGACTGTGAAAAGTATCAACACATGTGGCGAAGTTTTAAATTCTGAACCCAGGTTAAAGGTTTCTGTGGTACAGGAACCAGGCCTAATCAAATTCAGGCAAATAGAGGAAGCTAATGTCCTTCATGACTTGTGAAAATATAACAACTCCCCTTCCTATCTCCCATAATACATTTGATTTCTTTTTATGCTTTTTTTAATTATTATTTAAATTGATTTTTTTTTCTGCTGTTATTTTAACTGATCAGGCAGGATGAGAATTCTCAGATTATATTCTCCACAATCACACAAAACTTTGAATTAAATATTTGTCTGTGGAAAAAAAAAACTTTTTTTGCAGTAATGCTTGTTTAGTATTACTGTATCACTGAAATATATTGGAAACATTATTCTGAAGCATAGCTTTTATGCTTAGAAATGTCTACACAATCTTTTAAAAATATCTTCTTGAAAAATAGATTCTCTAGTGTTCATCTTGGAGATTATTTTTCCTTTTCATTTTTCATTTCCTCCAGCTATTTTCCCTATTAAAAAATGAATGCTGTATATATGTGACACATATATGTGTGAGTAATTTGCATTCTGTTAAGTTCTTTAAATAAGTGTAATCTGTCACTAACTTATTTTGCTCCTGTGCATAATTGTCAGATTTCAGAGGTTTTTAGCAATATTAATAGCATACTTGTGGTCTCTTTCTATTAGCAAAATGTAAGATGAAATAGAGATCCTATAATCAGTGTTCCACAGAAGATCAGTTGATGTTTAAGGCATAAATTATTTATGTTAGTTGATACAGCAGTTCCAGTTCATCCTCCTCATTTGAAATGGGCAGAATGCAAAGTGCATGGATGAAAGGCCAGAGAAATGTAGCTACTCATTCATTTTTTGATGGAGGTACAGACATTTTCTTCCTTGAGGAAGGAAAGAGGAGGAGGAAGGAATTAAAAGAGATAATAGCATATCTTGTCAGCAGATGATTCAGAGAGACATCGTCCTTCCAAGGAACTCAGAAAATGATTCCTTGTCATCATGGGAGTTTGGAGATAATGCAGTTGGAAAGGCCTCTCGACACAGAGGAAGGAGAGGCCTGGGAAAATTAGTGAAAAGAAAACACACATAATATCAGCCCATTAGAATGTAGGATGCAGTTATTGGGAAGAAAATCGTATGAGTTTATTAAAGATATTTCCTTGGAAAGAGAATACAAGGTATTTTTTCTGGATTAAATTTCTGGAAAAACACCACATTATTCACAAGTAATAAATAATTTTTGAAAAAGGGTAAGGAAAAAATCTGACTGAATATATAGTAAATATCAAAATCGAGTGGATAGAGAGGTCAGTATTTTTTCAAAGATTAATTTTAAAATGAAAACAGTGTAACTACAATTAGATAAAGATGGAAATTAAACAGCGAATGCTTCTGAGGTGGTGGTGATACTTCAGAAATAGGGTAAGAAATAATATTGAGAAATAAAGGTAAGAATTTTACCACTTACATAAATTTGAAACACAAGATACATTCAGTGTGCTCAAATCACTGTAGCTAAAAACTGCGTCTTAACAAAATATGTGCACTAAAAACCAGGAACCACTCTGGAAGTTTTTTGTTTCCTTCAGTGGCTCAATCTGAATATAGTTCAAAACATTTTATTTTTTTTAGATTAGGGGCACTTTAAAGTAATGCACATAATTTTAAGGGAAGAGCGTAGATAACCCAGAAGATGCATGGGCAATACCTTGTTTTATTAGCATTTTTGTGCGCATTAATCTCTTTGCCCTTATAAGAAGGTGGCATTAGGAGACAATGCTTCCCAGAGTATTTAGAGGCTTCTCAACAAGTAAAACTTCAGAGAATTTCTGCATTTCTTGATGAAGATGGACTCCCGCTTCTTAAGAGAGTGGTCGAGAGATGAAACAGTTTAAATTTGTTTTGTAAGCCTAAGCCACAAAACTACAGCAGCAGCTACAAGGAGTATATCCCGTATAACTCCCATCCAGATGCCATACCTGGTCTTTGCTGAGAGTCATGGTCAGCTAGAAACAACACCAGCTCTATCTTTTGCAGACCAGAATCTTTTGTACGCTGGAGTGGCCTGTCTTTAGTCCAAGCTGCAGATCAAGCAAAAGAGATGAGATCTTCCTATGCACATAATTCTATGCGCAAACCTAGGGCTGTTCTTCAGCTACACAGGTGAGGAGCAATATGCACATTATTCATCGCAGCTAATAACTGCCAGAAGCAGACATATCTTCTCCTAAGATAAGCATTTAAGAGCAGGCAAATGAATCACTTCCCATAAATACCTATCTTTCTTCACTGCCTGTAGGAGAAGCCTAGAGAAGTAGCTTTTGCTGGATGCCTAGACGCCTACTTTCTGGGCTGTGTAACGTGTCTTATCTGTAAGCATGAGTTTTGAGGTTACTTTAACATACAATACTACAGTAATACAGTAACATACAATACTACAGATTCGGTTTTGAAGATGTATTCCTAAAATGGCCTAAAACCCAACTGCAGTTACGCCTGGTGTAAGTTATGCTAACAGGGCTAGTTTTGTACAATAATACTTGAATACTGGACTGTTTAAAATTGGTTGAACTCTAGCAGATCAGATGCTGAAGCTCTGGCGATTTGGGTGAAACATCCCCTTTTCTCAGTGCTCTAGGAAACACTATAAAATTAAATTAAAATGTCAGGAAGATAAACAAGAGGTTTTATATAACTATTATGCACAGATGCTTCCACTAGGGAAGAGCACAAAATGATGTGCCTGTTCATCACATCACTCTCTGCTTCTCATCCCGCAAAAAAGTGAGAAGGAAGGAAATGAGATGTGTTCTTTAAGGGTGAGAATATAAAGAAATCTGCACTACTTCAAACAGTTTATTTATTTATTTATTCGAGTCAGTTTCTAATTAAAATAATAATTAGGAAATTATTTGGTAGATGTTTGCTTATTATTTCCTTTTCAGATTGAAGCTAGATAGCTGCTCACATACTTTATTTTAATTTTGCACAGGAGAACCCACAGTGACCTCCATGCCAAATGCTGGACAGGTGGCTGAAGTCATCTGCTTTTCACTGCATATATATACGTATTTTTTAATCTCCGTAGGGATAGTGCAGGAAGAACAGGAATTAAGGGAGATAAACAAAGCTGTAGACCTCCTCCATATGGCTGTGAACAGGTTTCCCTGGACATGGCTTTGAGCAGTTCAATCTCCTGCAGGGCAAGTTCACTGAAGTGCAATGGCCTGCTATTAGAGCGCTGTGTTTCCTAACACCTGGGTGATGAATGGATTTTCCAGCTAGTAATTAGACACCTCTGGCAGGCAGCAGAAGAGTCCCTTTTTGTGTATTGTTTTCAAAAGTGGAGGCAGGGATGGAGTGCTTAAAAAGCAGGAAAAAGAAAAAAAAAAAAAGAAAGAAAAAACAAGCTTCCTGTATGATGTTTCATGTTAGCTTGCACTCTGTCAGGAAAGAAAACTGGGATTGAAGTTAGTTTCATATTAAATTTCATAAGGGGACATTCCTGCCGGATTCTCAACTGATTTTTCAGTCTCTTACAACTCAATATCATATTACAGGTATTGAAAATAAATGTGTTTTGCAAGCTAATGTGTAATGAGGCACTTAAGAGAGATCCCTGGACCCCTACATCTCTCTGGAGTCCAGAAAACTTAGCATTCATTGACAACTCCAAGGGGATTTATTTAAGCCTAAAATAAGTATTTCTTTGGACTTAATTATAGGAAGTGCTTAAGCTGCTGAATTCAAATGCCAAAAGGGATTCATTTAGTCCAAAGTGAATCTTTTCCTGTTCTGAAATTAAATCTCTCAAAGCAGTCCGAAACAAGTAAGAAAAAAAAAAGACAAGTGAACACTGCCTATTTCTGTTATGCTTTTCTTATTCTTGAGCTCCGCATTATCCCTGTGTGCTAAAAAAAATATTTTTCAGAAACAGTTCCTGTTCATTTTACTGATATTTCCTAGAGTAGACACTGCAAGTATTTTTGTTACAATAATGTGCAGTAAACAGTTTAAAGTTTCAATAATTGTAGTATTTAAATAGTTAGAATTTTGGGTTTTTTTTAAGGCATCTGTGTGTTTTTGTATATATTTTTTGTGCACTTTACACTAGAATGACTGATTATTTATTGGTTGTTAAATTAAAAACCTATTTCAGGCTCATGCTTAACTCTTTTATTAAAACTTGCAGGCAGAAATTCTGATAAAGTGCTGTTTCACCCGGTGCAGTAAAACTCACAGACACCAGGTATCTGGCCCTGATCTCTCAGCAGATAAAAAGTCTAGATAGACTGTAATAGCCTAAAGATCAAGTATCACTTGAACACATAGAACTATGCTCTCAAAGTCCATATAATTCCACAGGAGCGTGGGTATGGCCATTAGAGTAGTTAGTGTTCATCCTTGGGGCCTGTTTTGTATTCAGTTGGACCAGCTCAGCAACATTAAGGGATTATTGATACTTACTTAAATTTCTTAAAGTATTTTGTATATAAGTAAGTCAGGCAGTTTGTTCCTTTGCTTGTTCCTTCTCCCTTGCCAGATATAGAACTCAGACCGCTGTCTCCTGATAAAATAAATGGAGAGAATAGATGCTATATGTAATCTATGGATTTTTCTCAGACTGTGCCCTTGGAAATTATCTGCCAGTTCTTCCCAGCGTATCTAGAGTTGCCCTAACCTTCCTGCTCCGTAACTCCTTGCATTTCCAAACTCTTTCCTCGCAGAGGTTCCTGAGAGTATATCTTTGAAATTCTGCTGCCAGTGATGTAAAGAACTTCTTATCACTGCTTTGATGTAGAGAAACAGGATCCTTTGATCTTTTGGTTGTTGCTTTGCTTTGAAAATAAAAGGAGAAATGTTTTGTCCTCAGGTCCAGCTCTGCTGTAGGGATTCCTTGCTGACCAGACCTCTGAAACCACTTGTGCCAACCCTAACCAAGTGAAATGAATGTCTCAACAGCATCCATCCGCCAAGATACTCTAAATTCCTCACTGTGCCTCAGAAACTTGGCAGTTGCTTCTGTTTCTCTGAAGCTCTATCCCCGCAAGACATGGATTCAGGGGAGAAGAAGCGACAGCAAGGAAGTTTTGCCAGGCAACCATCCCACAGTTCCTTCCCCCACAGCTGCATGGTTACCATTCAGAGTAGGAAATGGACTCGATGATCTTGAAAGTCTTTTCCAACCATAATGATTCTATGATACTATGATTGTGTGATGCCAGCTGTGTACTATGGAGAAAGGAAAAAATCCTAAAGCATTTGTAAACAAGCAACAAAACCTAAGAACATGATTTCAATATAAGTTGAAAATGTTGGTGAATCCATCCTGCAGTTTGAATTTGTGTAACTGCCTATTGTTCGCACTGCATTTGTCAAGTCTGCATGTGCTTTTGCAGCAAGTGAACTTTTAATCACATGATCTGTTTAGCCCAACAACTTTAAATCCTGCAGACTTCCTTCTTAGGTGGTACTAGTGGTGGGGATTTGTTGCTTTTCTTCTTTGTTTTCAACCCGACCATTTTAACAACTCATTATTTTTTCATATTTTCTCATTTGAACGTATGTATATGCATATATAATATACGTACACATATATGCATACTATGTGCATGTGTGTTAAACAGCAAATATATATATTAATTCTAAAAGTAGTCTATAAAATTCAA
Organism: Crypturellus soui; assembly: GCA_032275445.1. Lineage (NCBI taxonomy): Eukaryota > Metazoa > Chordata > Aves > Tinamiformes > Tinamidae > Crypturellus > Crypturellus soui. Next base: position 1,092,868 of record JAUBNY010001077.1, read on the forward strand.
TGGATTCTATTTCACACCAACCAAGTTCTTGCCAAGAACCAGCATTAAAGCCTGTAGGAGCTAATAAATTACTCTTGTGGTCAATGGTGTGAGTTTTCAAGAGAATAAAATATCTCCAATAAATGTCAGCATTACCTACAGTTATTTAATATTCTATTTACTCTTATAAATGTATTTATACATATTAACATTAATTATATATTAATGCTAATTTCAACTTTCTCAAACTGAAAGGAAAAACACCTTGACAACAGTTTTTCAAAGGTGATTTAATTAATTACTTGTAGTGCTTCTGTGTTTTTGGTGGTAATACCTTAGGCTACTTAAGTTTAAAGGACAACAGTTTTTATTGTTTTTTATTTATGTACCTATCTTTAGTATTAACGTAGCATCAGGCAAGAACTAAGGATTTCAAAAACAACTCAGAAAGAAAGAAGCACATAAAGCTAGATGGAAGTAGTTGCTGGAAAACATGTTTGAAAAATTTACCCTTGTGTTTTGAACTTAAGAAAATATCTAAAAAGTACAGTACTCTGCTTATTTGTAAGGCACTAATAAGATAAGTTGCTTAAAACAGTATACATTGAATTTTTTTTTTCTTTCTTTGACAAATAAAATAGAACTTGTTGGGTTTTGTTGCCTTTCTTTCCAGACACTGAACTGCTCATGTTACCTCCAGGCTTTCCTGCTCTTGAGAACTATTATTTAATAACAGTATAATCTGGAATTAGCAATGGAACCATTTCAGCTTGCAGCATGGGGATAAGCAGAGGTACCAATAAGAAGAACACCTTGGAAGAATACCACAGCAGCTGCACACTGTACAAATGCTTGTAGAGAATACATAAAATGTCACTTTGCTGATTTTAGTGCTCTTTGTAAAATATGGCATGTTCTGTTTCAGCATCAGGGGCCAGATGTACATTTTAAGGAGAATATAATTCTGTTAATTTAAGAAGGTTTAAATAAAACCTTTACATAATTCACACTTAAAACTCAGGTTTGTGTGTGCTCTTTAAGATAGACAGACAGGTTCTGACAGTTCCACAATTTTAATAACACTGATCTTGGTTGGATCACAGTAATGAATATTCCAAGTCATCATGAAGCAAATATAACTTGAAAAGCAAAACAAAACAAAAATATTTTCAAGACATCCAAATTGTTACACAACTCACAATAAAGGTACAGAGCTGTCAGTCTCGTTAAAATACAGACATGATTGGAATTCTACTTTCATTTTATGTAGTAAGAATAAGATTTGTCTTATTTTTTAAAAAGTTTTCATTTTTTTAATTCCACTCATATACTTAACATCTACTAGTGCGAGCTCTCCGCATCCTGAGTTTTCTCCGCAAAGTACAGCTCATTTGCAAAAGATACAAAGTATAAACCTCTAGCTTTTCCCTCTGGATAGTCTTGTAATGAATCCTATATCCAATACTAAAATAAAGGTGAGTGACTGTAGTAGCAAAATGAAAAGTCGTGCTATTGCTTTCAGTAATAAAGAATCACTTCCTTGTTTTAAAACAAGAAAATAGATTATGATTAGGTATTTTGAAACACTATAACGAATGACTGATGTAATCTCATAATTATGGATACAGACATAACTTTTCAAGCTCTGGCAATTGATTTCATTTCAGGTTTACCTGAATCAAGTGCCTGATATTCAGCCTCCTCTAGTACTTTAATTCACATTTTGATTCAAAATACTTTAGCATTTGAGGAAGGAACAACTGTTAAGCAGAATGATGTATATATAATCTTAGTATGTCCGCTGTTATATTTAAGAAATAATAAAGGTGTTCTGTATGTTTTAGCTACAGTTAATATCAAAACTACTCTCTGTCTTTAAAGCCAGGATTTCATCCATCCTGTATTTCTTTCATCCGGTAGGTCTGTACATATCTTGCACAGGATTGTTTTCTTTACATGATATCTTTACATGATAAGTCACAAAACTAACACAAATTGGTATGTGCCCTTCCATGTCAAACCTTGCAGAAAAATCTATATATTTAGATCTGTTTTAATGACTTGCCCCAGTGAGATGCAATGTCTTTAGCATTACTTCTATTGTTTCTTTTCAATCCTTAAGTTTTGTTTGTTTGTTTGTCTGTTTGTTTGTTACACCAGGAGTGACATCCTTAATGCCTTCTCATTCTTAATGATACATTGATTATAAATTTGAGTTGAGACCCTAACCCTCCAAAGTAGTTCCATGAAACAAAGTTGTGCCAATGCATCCAAGTCTGTTTTCAAAACATCAGAATCCTGCTTTCTCCATCATCCCTGGCTATCTTCACTAATCCTCCAATTAGAAAGCTAAAAATGTAAATATAATGTCTTCTTAACACGTATCTAGAAAAAATACTTAAAAATTGTAGACCATCTTTTTAACTATATTTTTAACTGGATGTGATACATGGCCGGTATATTTTTAAGCAATTTAATCTTTTTTTTTTTTTTCCCCTAATTGCTTGGAGTTTTTACATTTATTTATTTTCATCCAGAATAATGATTGCAGGATTTCCCACAAGGAGTTGGAGACATGAAAGATGATATATCAGGAAATGAAAACTTAAATGTCCCCAAGGAAAACACATTTCATTTGAGGATTTAGAGCAGATGTTTACATTTTTTGCTGTTTTGAGGAATAACATATGCCTGTTGCATTGATTTGTTTATCAAATACTGATATAGAATAAGATTGTTCCTGAAGCTAGTAATGGGAAACAAATCAGTAGGTTAGATACCATTAAAAAAGGTAAAAAAAAAAAAAAAAAGAAAAGAAAAAAGGAAAATCCATTACAAACTGTGAAATAAAGTAAAAGAGCTTTCATTTGTATATTGTATCTTTGTTTTGTGAGAACAGCGCTCACTTCATAAAAACAGTCCCTTCACAGAGCAAAATCTGGAAAAAGAGAAAATTTTCACAATTTCTGCTGAATATATTACTAGACATGGAGATATATCTCTTGATTGAACAGACTAATGTGATTCCCCAAGGACAGCCATGACTTTTGGCAGATCAAGAAGGACCCTGAATATATATATATATAATCTCTATGCCAGTCTGTGTTGGTTCCAATGCTGGCTTTTTATTATTAAACACTTAAGTAAGATTATATTATTCCTGAGGAACATTTCCATGTCCAGTGTGAGAAGCAAGCATCACTGAAACCAAAGCCCTCGCCCAGAGGGTTACACAGGTGCCACACACTTTTGTCTTCTTCATCTCTTTCCTGGCTTATGTCTCTCAAACACAGACTATCTGGTCAAGGGACAAAGTGGTTCATGAGTGCCCAACCTTTTCCTCCCTTCATAGATGAAATGAAGATTTAGGTTTTGGGAGCATCCAGTCCCTCACATGATTTTCCTCTGTTAGGGAAGGAGTATCGTGGCACTTTTGAAAAGTAAACACATGTCTTTCTGTAGATTTATCCTAAGCGTTTATCCCATTTTTTTCTGTAATTCACAACTAAAGAACCAACAGTAAACTTTACACAACCTCTTGGCATTCATTAAACACATTGTAGGCTATCCCTTCTGTCTTTTCCTTCTCGTCTTATTCTGTGTCACTTCATGGGTTAAGTACCTTAGAAAATGGTCAATTTTGTAGATTATCTATTCACTGCAGCTTGTGTGCTTTTCTTTTCCCCCTTCTGTTCCTTTCTTTGCCTTTTCAATGAAAGATATAGAAAAGAAAAAAAGAGATTTGGAGGAAAGTCAAGCCAGTCAGGTTGAATCCCCTTCAATTCAGTTATTTGGGAGTTAAGTTTTGTAGTTCAGGCTCTAAGTTGTTCAATAAATGGAGAAGTGTGTGTTGGGGAGAGAAAAATGGGGGGGAGCCAAGGAGAACATTCTTTTATGGCATTTTGTAGCCTCTGGGAAAGGAAAGCATTGCTCTTTCAGGAGAGTCAGATTAGTACACTCCTTCAGGCACCTCATCTGGAGAAACTTTTCCATGGCTGACTATAATCACTGTCATCTGGGAAAGAAGGGAAATGCTGTTTTTGTAATGAACTATATGATTAATTTGGAGCTGTCCAGCAGGGCGTGGGCTCATTGACAGCTTTTCATATTGATACAACTGCTCTTCCGTCAGTAATAAACCTATTGAGAGGATATGAAAAGGTAATTGTTAGTGTTGTGGGTTTTCTGTTAAATATAATATGACATCAAGGTTACGGCTGCTGGATCAGAGCAAAGCATGAAAACTTCATGGACCCATATTTCTAAGAGTTCATACAACACGGTGCTTGTGCTTTAGGAATGGAAACAGATCCATTGAATTTATCAGGAATATTCATTTATTGTAACAATTAGAATGTACTCACCTTACTGTGCTCTAGTTTAATTATTATTTTTATTAACTATTATTTTTATGAACAGCCCAAAATAAATAATTGACGTAATTTTCCTGACATCTCTAACACCCAACTAATTCCACTATATTCATCACTAAGCTAGTAAAAGAGAAAATAGTTCAAAGAGGTTTGTTATGTAAGCTTTCTATCAGACTTTTTTGCCCATGCATATAGGGGATAATATCTTAGCTCACAATATCCCCAGTATAAAAAATCATACAGTGTAACTCCACTTCAGGAGAGTTTTGTGCTATAGCATTACTACAGGTTTAATACCTCTTTTCTGAAAATAAACAGGATCTTGTCTTGTGTGTCCAGAATTACTGTAACAAATCTGGTGTTTCTGTAAGAGCAGAAGAGCATTGTTCTCTGACAATATCCTGCTACAGTGACATTATCTGCTAGCTACAGCATATTACAATGTCAATTTTAGTGATTCATAAAGTGTTACAAAACAAAACAAAAAAAAATCACACATTTTATATTCTTCAGGCTAGGCTTTATGAAAGAAAGAAGAATATAAGGTATGCTGCCACAATAAAAAATGTAATTTTGTTCATTTTAGAGCTGACATTGAAGTATCCCAACTTCTTCTAGAGCATTACTATAGCCTTAATTAGCTTTCTGGACATTTATTTAATTTGTCAGTTTAAAAGAAAAAAAAAAGAAAAAAAAGAAAAAAAGTTATTTAAACCGTAAAAAAGCTGCATACACTATGTCTCCTGTATAGATCACAACATCATCTAATTTCTTACCATACATTTATAGACAAGCACAAATTTAAAATGAATTTAATTGATTTTCTAATCAACTTTTAGAGTTTAAATGGCATAAGCTTTATGTAAAGATTTTAATTTTCATAAAACTTATATTTTCTTCCTTCAGTACAAAACACAATTCTGAAATTTAACCATTTAGTTTAAATGAAAGCTGCTTTGAGAACCAATAAAATGTAGACTCTAAATACACAGCAGGCTTTGTAGGCACATCTCTGCACCTGACATAAGCATAAGACATGTGTGAAGTTAATACACACATGCAGATTTGAGAGGTCAAAGAGCTGAGCCTCAGGTGGGGAGAGGGCTAATTCTTAAAGTCTTAGCCTATAATAGGACACAATAGGACACATAAGGACTATACCCCTTTCAAGATTGGTTCTGAATGAACATTGAAAAGTGTTAAAGTGTTTCTAACTATGTAAATGATATGGAAGTAGTTTTGACTGCTGCACAGTCTTGCTATAACAAAGTTTTCAGAAACTTTCAGATCAGAATTTCTGGATTTCAATAATTTAATACTGATTTCTAAAGATGTGGACTGATTTGCTGTGAAAACTGAACTAATAATGGAATATATGCTCATTTTTAAGGAAAAGTGAGTCTGTACCACTGAAACCATGATCACTGCATGAAAGCTAAGCAGATCACTTTCATTAGAGTTCTACTTGACATTTCAAGATGCCACTAACTGTCATGAACATAAATGCCAAATTCTGATCAAGGGACCAAGCATATGGTCCCAAAATTTAGATATGAGTTTCCTGTCTAAAACAGTTGAGAAAAAATACTGTCATTATTTTCCTAGTATTGAAAATATGATTAATGTTAAACCTTTTGTAAAGAAAAATGAAAAGAGAAGTTAATTTCTAAAAGATAGGGGTTTTCTTTCTTTCTTCCTTTTTCTTTTTCTTTCTTTCTTTCTTTCTTTCTCTTTTCTTTTTACTTCTTAGAGAAAGACACAGAAGAATGCTCAAGATATCATATTTGAACCTGCTTTATATTTCTAGAGTAAAAAATTAGACAATATGACCCCATCTTTCACTTGATTTATGCTTTCTCTGATTGAGTTTGCTCCCAAGGTTGCCTTCTTGTAATTGTGCTTCTGGGTATGCACAGTGTCAGTATTTTAGGGATCTAAGTAATTTTTGCTAGAAAATTTAAACCAGTGACACAAACTTGGGTCAGAATTGGATGCTTAATTCTGTGTATGCTGTCCTTTCAGTAATGTGAGCTGCCTTTTTTTTTTTTTTTTTGCTTTTGAACAAAATGTTATTTTAATCAAGAGGTGCAATGGGGCCAATGGGAGTTAATTCAACAGATGGCTTTTACAGAAAAAGTAGTTAACTATTTCTCCCTATCATTGTCACTGTCCTCCAGGCTCACCACCCTCTTCAGATGAATCATGACATCTCATTCACAAAACTAAAAGCAATATTGTAAGCATATCTTACAATAATTCTTTTGCAGAAGTAATTTGAGAGGTGTTGAAGGGAGAAATACTCGAGGCATGAAGAAATTGTATTAGCTAATGCTTCATTGTTTCTCATAATCTTTAAGAGTTTTTAACAGGATGTCTGCAAGCCTTAATACAAAAACAGTCCGGCCTGTGAGTCCACATGTTATATGTCACTTTGTTTTCAACTTCTCTTAGTGCTGATCACTGCGTATTCCTAGATCGGTATCTGAATTCTGCTTAGTAGATTCATTCTGTGGAAAGGCAGAAACATTTGGTCTTTAGGTTTATTGTGTTCTGATTGCTATTGATTCTGCATAGAGATTCTTCATAGATCTGTTTCAAACACAGCTGGAGATTTTTTAAGATACAGAAAGTTTGCAGTATTTCATAGCAATGTTTTCTATAGGAAAGGCAATACAAAACTTGTTTAAATTACTATCATGTTCAAAACTTTAATTCGTTGTATATTCACTGGATCTTTAGTGCTTCTGCCCAGAGCTGGACTGTGCAGGTTAGATGTATACTGTAAGCTCCCAATGAGTATATACTCTATAAAGTATATATATAATACCCTCTAGTATATTATACTAAACTGCTTCTAATATGATTGTATTTTCTATCTTTTAATTTTATGTTTTCATCTTTCATGAGAATCAGAACTCCTTCCATCTTCATAAGAAATTGTGCTTAAGAACATGTCTGCAACCTTTTCTACAATTACTGAGTTGGAAGACTTCTGCTGGAGTTAATCTAGGTCATCTCTCTACTGACCTTGAAGGATTTGGAGAATCTGAAACTTCAAAGAATCTAAAACACTTTAATTACTGCCTTATCTTCCTTCACCTTCATCTGCACTAAAGCTTTCAGTCTAAATCATTTCTTTCCTACCAACTTAACCATGATAGCCAAACCATGATCTACTGTAAGAGTTTGTTTATTGCAGTATTGCCCATGAGTATCAAGTGAAATCTGAGATCTATTTTACATAGTTATGAGAAAACATATAGTTTAGAGTTTAAAAAGAAAAAGTTCTGATTATTTCAGTTTAACAGATTGCAAAAGAAGAGCTGAATAAACAAGGAATTAAATTAGTGAATAGCTTTCGATACCTATTATCATGGTTGACACTCATGGACCTGTGAAAAAATTCAGAGTTCTTGTACATTGCCCAGTTAACTGGAGAATCATTAAAATTACATAGGAAACTAATTTTCTGCTAATGGGAATGTACACAACTACCCAAATCTTTGCATAGCTCTTAAACCTGTCTAACCCATACCAGAGCTTGCAGTGGGATTTTCACATTGCTTATGTAATTCTAGGATGAGGGCAAATACACCTTTTAAAAACATGACTAGCAAAGAGCAGACAGATGAAGAAGATTCTCACCCCCATATATCTGAGATTCCATACGCTAGACCACTCATTCAGATGACAGTAAAAAGCAGGTTCAATTATCTCCGATTTAGACCATTAGCTGGAAAGTATGTTTTCTACCGTCTAGAACAAATGTTTTGTGGGTCAGTTTTAAAGTCTGAAGCCTAGAGGTGGTCTATAAGATAGAAGTTATTCCATTTGTAGAAAAAAAAAAAGTCAAGATGACAATAAGATGTTTCTTAGATACTGCAGACCTTCAGCATTTCAAAATAGATATTCTGAATGTGCATTATCTTGTCTGTGTGATGCAGAAGCCTTAAACTGCATTATACTCTAGGTCCATCTTTCTTTTCATTTGCTACCTTTCCAACTATACTTTTTTCCAATTTGCCTATTGCTCTTTGGGATTTCTTGCCTTATTTTCTTCACTTCATATGCGTATATGTTTTTCAAATTGCTAAACAACAGTTATTGGTGATGATTGTAGCATCTGTGTATTCTCTACCTCTTACCTCAAAATATTCTCATCGTGCTGATACGACATCTTTGGTAGATGGTAAAATATTATGTTAAATGTTCTTAAGCTTTCCTGCCTATCTCCAATGACAACTAAGGATATGGCAAAATGGTGAGTACCTTTATATATTGTATTACTGTCGTGTAATGTGGGAGTGTTTCTGAACTCCCAAATTGGGATGGGATTGAATATTGAGAGAAGAATTCTGTGTGTATCATTGGAAAGGAACCTAGGATCTCAGTTGGGGATGTGACTACTTAAGGGTCAAGAACAGTCTTGCAGAACAAATCTGTTGCAAGTTAAAATGAAACAATATGGATTATTATTCTGTTATAAAAGTCTGGTGGATATGGCACCATATAGGTGAGGTTCACCTAAGCGAGATTGTAGCATTGACCTTAATACCTTGACAAAAATATTAATGGTGCTTTATCTTCATTAGATATTTAACAAAATGAATTTTACTTTGAAAATGGAATCAGAAATTTTAGGCAAGCCAATAGTTTCTTGGAACTGTGGCTTTTCCAACTTCCTCACCTGAATCCATTAGTTAGGGGTTTTCCTACATGATTGTTTTATAGTTGCATCAACGTTGCCTGATGCAGGGCCCTTTGGCCCTGACTCTGCTGCTGTCACTGCCACTGGGGCTGTGGATGAAGGGCTCCGTGAGCATCACCAGCTCCACTTAAATTAAATTATTTTGGCCTTGGTGGCTATAATCCTTATCACACTTAATTGATGCTAGCAGACAGGATGGGAAAGATGGTAAAAACCCAGGTCTATATAACTGTTTCAATGTGATTTCAAACATCTTCCCAGAGCTTCAAAAGGAAATTATGCCCTTAACTAAAAATGTTGTATGGTTTTTGATTTTTTTTTCCTACATTACAGGTACATTGGTAGGAAGCCTTCACCAGGAAATGGCGATTCCCAAAGGTCACAAGAGCCCCATGGCAGCCCCATTCACATCTTTCATTTCTAGGTATGTTCAGTACTCCAAATTTCTTACTCTCTATCTCTACAGTTCCCTGCCCAGCTCACACAAGCTTTCTGGGTTCCCATTTAAGGTGCATGGGCAAGAAGACTAGATTTTGGATTTCCCTTGGAGGGCCACCTGTCTAGAAATGAGAAGCTTCAGGTTCTAACTTTAAGATATCTAAGTTTTATAGTGTGTTTAGCTTTTAATCCTAGCCTTGAGAATGTTTAAATAATTGTGTGTATGTGTGCACATATTTGCAGGACGACAATTTTTTAATATATATAGCAGAAAATAAAAAGTTGTTTTGTTTCCAAGTATCAAATTTGTGTGTTAGGAGTGGTTATCCAACCTATGTACATAGCAGGAATAGCAGTTACATCTATGTTACTCCTGACAGAAAATCTACCTATGTGTTTACCCTGACCTTCCAAACTGTCGCTAGCAGAGGTCTGTTTTGCTTCCATTGGGAATGGCCATGAGGACAAACATATTTCTGAAATCTGAGGCAGCTGCTCATTGTATAAATAGTGTATCTGTTAAAAAAGTCAGAGAGAGAGAAAGAGAGAGAGAGGGATACAAATTGTAAAGTTATGCCTTTAGGTTTGGAAAAGATTCTCTGGCAAGTCTGGAAAACTGGAAAGCACTGCGAAAGGAAGCAAACTGTGCTGAGATCTCTTAGGACTCTTCTGTTATTTATTTACATCTGAATCAAGTTCCATTGTAATTCTCCTGGGGTTAATCATTTCCAATGTGCAAATCAGATAACAATAAATCAACCTACACACCATACAGAGACCCTTAAAATAGCAATGTGGATCACATGAAAATAATTTTATTGGACCCAGTACCTAATAAAAGAGTTAAAGCCAGAGTAGATATTGTACTTACTTCTAATTAGGTATAACTCTGTGTCTTAAATTACCCAGACTACAGAATTTCACAAAGATATGAATCATTTATAGCTTCCTCTGTCTTTGGTCACTGTTCATCAGAATACATAGTTGCATTCTTCTGTGACTCCCATAACCTTTTCTCTCATTGATGCCCTTTTTTTTCCAGATTCCTTCAAGGCAGGTTCTGTTTTCTCCTATTTAACTTAAAAATAAGCAGCAGATATGCAGAATACTTACCATAAAATAGACAATAAATAATACAAATATATTTGCTGATATAAAATCATAAATAATCTTATTTAAACTTTTGTCCTCAGTAATGCTGAGCACAAAAATGAGGTAGAATCCTCATAACAGATGTGTTCTTGGCTCCAGCTAGGTATTCACAGAGGAGAAATATATTTTTTTTAAATGCAGGATATTAGGTTGTTTCTGCTTAAGGCACATTTAGAATTTAAGTATTTGCAGAATCCTCTTGAGCTGTATTTTGCCTCACCACTTGTTAGTGACTGTTTGCTGAGCAGCAGACTACAATGAAAATTAATGTATTCTACAGATAAATGATATCACATACAAAACCTATTGAATTCTGGATTTTTTTTCTGTCAGACGTTATTCAGTTTTAGTCTATGTGTTTAATTTATTGCAGAGGGCGTCCACAGGTTTCAGAGACATTTAAAGTTTTATGCTGTCGAAAACTGTTGCATCCTATTCTATTGGATACATTTTAGAGGCAAAAGCTACAGTCCCCTGCTTTTGCAGACCCCGCACACACACACAGGGAAATGATCATAAAGGTGGCTTAGCCAGCTGGAGTTATTAGGGCAGAAGGATCTTGACTATTCATAAAATTGATGTAACATGAGGCCCAATTTATTTCTTACATGCATAGGGAATTGTATCGGGAGAAAAAGAAAACGGATCTTCCCTGCATTTTCACCAACACTTTGCAAGAATTGCCTAAGGACACTTTCGTAGCCTTACCAGACATACCACACTGAGACACGCGGTGCTGCAGAGCCTGCTACCTGACAGCGGATGTCACCAACTGTCCGAACCAAACCCCAGAGGATGTGTCAGCTTCTTCCTCATGGGAATGAGGAAGGCCCATTACCCTAATTGATGCTGGCAATAGTTACAGGAAGGCACTCAGCAGCAGCTGCTGGGGGCTTGATATTCTCTTGTTCCTCAGGACTCCATTTCCCTTTTCAATTGTGGCAGAGGCCCTGAGTGCTTTTCATTGCAAAGGCAGCAAGCTCCATACATTCACCTACTCTGAATACGATTTTACATAGGCACGACTGCTTTAGAACTGGGGTACACTAGTTAGTAGTGTTTCATAATGTGCTTTAGGAAAGTAGAAACTTGTAACATTTACATGAAATTTGCTCTTTGTAGTCCACCAATACTTCGCAAATCACATATAAATGATTTCTTCAAGGCTAGGGGAACAGAACACATATTTGTTCATAGTACTGCATAGTACTGATTCATTTTCTCTGGCATTTGATACACATTTAAACTACCAAAAATTACAAGTTCAATACCCTGGCTGCAGGACTAACTCTAGCTGTAACTTAAGTCAAGCATGTGTGACAGAGGAACTAGCACTCATTCAGATCACTATACATGGTGATTAATATTTGATGTTTTCAGAAGAGTCGAAAGAAGGACAAAGCAGAAGACCGTTATCAGTGCCACAAGTCATTCATGGATTGCTTTGTATTTCTCATATTGTTAAATCTGCAAATTTCTTTATATTAAAAGATAAAGTATAAAATGTCTGCCTTGGTTTTCATAATAGCAGAAAGAATGAACAGCATACTTACTATCACCAAATCTAGAAGACTATCTACAGATAAGGTAGCTTGACTCTTACTCTCCAACTATAGTATATATATACCAGAAATGTCATTTATACGTTTAAAAATCCTAAAACTAATTTCTACAGGTTTTGAGACATGGACTATAAAGTGTAAAAATCCTTCCTCTTCAATAAATGTTTTTCACTCATAATACAGATCCCTAATAGCATAAAAAATGGAGAATATATGTTTTTTTGAAGAGATTTTGTTGTTTTTTAATCCTGAAAGTATTATAAAAAGTAGGATATAGGATATGCTGATATCCAAAATCTCATCCACCAACTCCCCATGTGTTTTCCTAACTGTCTCTGAGTTCTGTCTTTTTTTTACTACACTAATAATAAAGAAAGACCTTTGAGACTCAGCAGTAAAAGAGCTTTTCAAGTACTGCATCCACTTCTTGGCTATTAAAGACAAGCCCATTATATAATTCTGTTAATAAATGTATTCAGCCCCATCCGGAAGCAGTTATATTGCTTGCCTACACTTATCTTGTTGAAAGGCTACTCCAGAATCTTTCTCCTCTGGCAGTCAAGATCTTTCTCCTAGATTCCAGACAAAGCTTAGTCACGGACATTTTATACTCATTTATTCTTTCTCTGGCATTATCTTTTTACTCTAGAGGAGAATAATAATACAGTTCCTCTGCCAAGTTCTTCTTTCTGTAAAAGTTGCCCTTTTGCAAAGACACAGCAGCTCATTTGCAAGGCACCCATTGCACATTATTTTAACAGTGGCACAGGCTGATAC
>JAUBNY010001077.1:1105956-1128592 GCA_032275445.1 Crypturellus soui
GCCCTTTTGCAAAGACACAGCAGCTCATTTGCAAGGCACCCATTGCACATTATTTTAACAGTGGCACAGGCTGATACAAATGTTAATCAACCTCTGTTGATTTTATTTCCATGTCAATCACCACAATCAAGTGAGGATGTAAATTCCACAAAATCACAAAATCAAAATTATAGTCACAAGCTGATAACTCTGGAGTAGGTACACAGTCAAGTGAATGCACTGAAGCAAATAAAGTTTGGGTTCAGATTCTTTTGAAAATTTAGTCTGTGCTGTGAGTTCACAGAAGTAGCCCATAGACTTGCCTTGAGAAGAGCCTGGTAGAGACTGATAGCAATCTAAATTGGGTTGTGATGGCTGACAGCCCCACCGGGCAAGGTATTACTTGTATGGGAGTCTTCCTGTGGTGCTGCTTCTGTTTCTTGTGACTGCTGTTTTCAGAAACAGCTGGGTGCTCTTGTAGGATCACAGTTTGATGCTCTTAAAGTCTTGTAGTGATCTGAAAGTCTTAGTTGCCCCTGTGTGTCAAAAGTGTATGCTTCCTGACAGTACTTTTCCGTTTGCGTTGCATGCACTGGTGACTATAGCAGAATGGTTATCTTGTAGAGTTTCTTATACATAAAATTGTACAGTGAAGTGAGAACCCTGAAAAAAAGAATAAAGTTTGCAGGCTCACTGATCTGACTTGCAGAGCAGGTGAAACTTACCTTGCAGTGAAAATAAATGATGAATAGGGAGTTCCCCAAATCTTATGATTTCAGTTTGATTGACTGATTATTTGATGATTATTTGCGCTTTTGATTTTGTGTTAATAGAGGTAATAGTAGCTGACAGAAGGTTACTATAAGCAGCAAAGGGACAGAACTTTACTTTCTGTGAGTCACCCTTAACAGTAGGTTATTTTAAGTTGTGAGGTATTGCTCCAGTGTTGGTGATGGGTGATGAGTTCAGGTGAACTCCAAATCAGATTTTAGATCATAGCAATATTTATTAAAACTGCCTTCTCCTTCCCTTATGATTTTTAGTTTAATAATAATTTCAAAACAACTTCAAAAATTTTAATACAATTTCTTGATGTCTCTACAACCAAATATATAACAAATATTTATATATTATTCTGCCAATATTTCTGCATTGACCTTCTTGAGTCTGGTGTTTACAGGCATTCTACAGGACCTAGATAGTCAGCAAGCAAAGAATTTCTCATTTGCATTACAGTTAATATCTGTCTGAAGTGGGCAAATGTTTAATATCTTTAGCACCTAAGATTCCACCACAAAACATGGAAGGGTTAGTGTGCTTTCATGCATTTTGAAGAATAAGTTCGTGGGAAAAGATGAGGACATTATAGGCAAGGGTAAGAAAATGTGTCTATACTGCTCCTCAGTGAATAAAAATTGTGAGATTTACCTTCTTCACTTGCCCATTGCTTCAGAGATGAACATTATCCATTGTTTCAGATGGAAACAGTGAACATTGCTGCATTCTCTGCATACTAGGATTACTGGAAGGTTATAACAATTGTTCAGACTCTTTTCCCAGATTCTGAAGACTCAGCTTGGAGAAAAGCTGGATAAAAATACAATTTCCATCAGTTCATTTATTTCCCTTCATTCTCTTTTTCTGTTGATAGTAAAACATTCACTACATTGTTATCAGATGGAGTTAAAATGTAAGGCACTCTGTTAAGTGAAACCAATGGTCCATCTAGTATAATATCCTTTTTTTTTCCAGAAATAGCCAAAAATAGAGACCTAACCTATGTGCATATATTTAACTATAACTATATATGTATTATTAATAGAGTGATCTTTCTTTATACCTCTCCAAAGCCTTCCTACAATCAATTTTCCTAGTATTTCTGGAAACCATCTTTCAGACTCCAGAGTTATGTTCCCTTAACAAATAAGACTGACTAATACAGAATCACAGAATGATTAATGGTGGTTAATGGTTTGGAAGGGACCTCCAGAGATCATCTAGACCAAACCCTCTGCACACTCAGGGACACCTACAGCACAGGGTGGCATCCAGATGGGTTTTGAAGATCTGCAGAGGAGACTCCACAGCCTCTCTGGGCAGCCTGTTCCAGGCCTCTGTCACCCTCACAGAGAAGTTCTTTCTCATACGGTTATGGAACTTCTTGTGTTTCAATTTATACCCTTATCCCTTGTCCTGTCACTGACCACCATGGAGAAGAGTTTGGCCTCATCCTCCCTACATTCTCCCCTCAGGTACTTATACCTATATACCTATATATACTTATACTATATACTTATACTATTTACCTAAATCTCCTCTCAGTCTTCTCCAGGCTAAACAGCTCACTTGGTCTTTCTTCATACAATAGAAGCTGCAGCCCCTCATTCATCTTTGTCACTCTCCGCTGGACCCTCTCTAGAAGCTCCACGTCCCTCTCATCCTGGGGGGGCCCAGAACTGCACCCAATACTCCAGGTGAGGAGCTGGAGCTCCTCACCAGAGCTGAGGAGAGGGTGAGGATCACCTCCCTCGACCTGATGGAGCCACTGAAAAGGTAAAAGCCTGGTAAAAGAAAAAAAAAAAAAACAAACAATAAAAAGAAAAGTCAGACAGATGATTTAGTACTTGTTCGTGTTCCAGATGGCCAGCTAACTTGAGGGCATTTCAGATCTCTTCTTTGTACATTTGATGAAAATAGCAGTAATGTGATAGTTCTGTTACACTCATAACTAGGCAAGTTAGTAGTGGGATAATCTTTCCATTTAGCCTCCAAAAACCTGTTTTTCTTGAGCAGAAAGTCTCTGTGAGAGTCAGTAAGTTCATTTACAATAACTTTAGTCAGCTTGAAGCTTATGGCGACACATTGCTTTCCAAGTTAATAAATAATTGCAACTCAGATGCAAATACATTTTGAGACAGAACGTTTTGTGAATATCTTCCAGTCCTGGTAGACATGTTTTTGAGACCTCCTCAAAGTTCATCTTCTTATTGACCTATTCAACTAAAATGCTTACATGGACTTAAAAAGAATCATCTCTTCCTACAGGTTGTCAAAGTAATATCAGGAATTTAAACACTGTATGGGTTAAAACTTTTCCCTCTCAAAGCCAAAACTTTTCTGATGTTTGTTTATTATGCTACAACTTCTTTTCTTTGACATTTCTTTTGATTTGGAAAGATTTGTGTCAGTGTCCAGAGAATTTACACAAGCTTTGATATCCATGTTTTCAAGAACTACCCAATATTTTTTAATATCCAGTTTCTGTTACTGAGGATCTAGTCCATTTTGAGGATGTGCATATCCCTAAAAGGTAATACGATCTCTCACAAACTGACATTTGTTTTCCTCAAGTTTAAACCATTACTCCTTAAAAAGTTTTAGAAGCTTTCCGCTCCGGCCAGATGTTCTTCCGATGTTTTATAGAAACAAATGAAGTCATCTAAATACATGAGGATGTCTTAACAACTCAAAATGTGGATTAGATCATTTAGTGCCTTATGAGAAGTCCCTCATGCACTTGCAGTCTGAAAAGCATTTTGTACGGCTGAAATAATTGACGGGGTGTCATAAATGTGTTTTTTTCCCCTTGATCTTCACCTCCTTTTTTTTAAAAAAAAATGATAGTATCCAGATTCTAACTGAAAACCAGTAAAATATTTTGCTTTTGACATGCTATCCAGGGAGTCTGGTATGGAAGGAAGTTGGTAGCTATCCTTCACTGTCTGTGCATTCTGTTTTCTTTTAGATTTTTTTTATAGCTGTTTAAAATTCGATATGAAGATTTCAAGGGAATGAAGATTACCAAATCAGAATACCCTGCAGCATATACATCAACTACTTTTTCAGTGGTATCTGATACATCAAGAGAATTAGCATTTCAGATATCACTCTTCTAAAATACATATGTGGGCATTGATACAATTTTTCACATTTCTTATCTTAATAGTTACGGATGGTGACTCTTCCGCATCAATAATTTCTAGTTCTCATTATGTGACATCATTTTGTGGGGAGATTTGGTGGATTTTGTCCTTATTTAACCACAAGAGTTATCTGACAGCTCCTGAAAAGTCTCACCCATGAAATAGTTTCTCTTGTGGAACCATGAGGGGTCTGTGAATATCCTGTAATTTGGCATCTTCCATTTAGCTGCTTCAGTATCAACCAGTTACCGGTATGTTAAATCTAATTTAAAACTGTACTCCATGGGAATTAATAGCCAATGTTATGCCTCCCTGAACACTCTCCTCCAAGTCTATACATATTTTTTACATGGGAATGTTCACATGTTTGTGACTGAGCACTGCTGCTTATGACTAATATTAGGAAAAGCTTAGGAACCTACAAAATACTGACAAGGTAGGATTTGATTTTTTCATAAGTCTACACTTTGAATAAATCAAAGTCTTTCAAACATCCACAAATTCTAGTTTTCTCTGATGTGTAATTTTTGACTTGTGCAAAGGTGCTCTTGTCACCTCGGAGGTGTTTCCAGCTGGGATGAAAGTATTTCAGGGACAGATGATATGATGTTGAGCTGAGAATCACGCCTCAGCAGTCTTTCACTGTGACAAGTGGAGTGTGCTATGGCTAGGAAAACACTAATAGAAAAAAAAAAAAGCTCCCAAATGTTAGTTTCCACTGATGAATCTTCTACAAAGATTCTATAGCTGTATAGAAACTTCTTCTAAAAAAAACCAAAAAACTGAAGGTAACAAATCTAGGCAGACAGAACACACGGAACTTAATTTAAACTCTATTTCTTCTTCCCTACTGTTCTAATCAGAGGGGAAAAAAAACACGAAACACAGTTGTTACTGTGGCATCACCAGGCACAGTACTGTTATAATACTACTACCTCTTAGCTGAGGGATAGTATGATTTTTTATATAATATCAAAATATTGATATCAAAACTATATTGAAAGTAGATACCCTTACTTGTTGACCAAGATCACTTTGAATCCAGCTCTTATTCTACAAATGATTACACTCAGAGAAAATTTTTGAGTTTTTCTCAGGCATATTTTTTATAAGTATGTTCTTTGTGCTGTCGGTCAGACTGTTAAACAAAACATTGCTTAACACTCAGGAGTATCCCCTTAAGAGTTTACTCTATATGTCTTTGCAATCTGATTGCTAATAATTACTATTGAAGGATTTTTTTCAACTAGATACAAATTCCTATCCTTTCATATGACAGGGAATACTGAGCAAAGTTCTTTTGGATATACGAGGTCCACTGATCCTTCCATATAGAATAGGCTTCTTATTCTACCCAGAAATGAAATTGCATGAATTGGAAATGTTTCTTGATAACCCACAGTGTCTGTTTCTTAACATCTTATTACTGAGGTAAACAAAGTGTTTATTAACTTATTCCACTATTTCTTTGTGTTCTGAACTCATGTTGACTTCATATACTTCTGTTTGCTGTTTTATGTTCTTTTAAACAATATCATTTCTTTATAAGTACCCAAAAGAGATCCTTAATGTTCTAGAGATCATTTATTGGATTCTTTAGTGACAAAGAATGGACTTCATCTACTCTTATTTGCTGAGAAAAAGCTGGTTGTCTAAATATCTATGTCTATGAGACATTCTATCCTTAGTAAGCCACTTGTTTTCCGTTTGCTTTCTGCTTTCATCCTTTTTGAGTTTTAACTGTTGACTTTCATGCCATTCCTTTATAGTCATGCTCAGGCATATATATTTGTACTTATTTTTTGTTCTTTTTTTTCAGTAATTAAAAGACTTACAGATGCACCTATATTTACTTTCTGCTTTGCTTTGTGTCTTTCCCAACATCATGATAGTTTACAGATATGCTTTTACCATTATCAGTTTTAGAAAATTTGAAAAAAAGTATACATCTGCAAAATTTCTACATTCTAAAGTCCTATACTGTATTAACTACTCTCCCACCTCTTTGGAAGAAATAGTTCATACATGACTTCAGAGAATGGAAAATGTAATCTTAGAGCAAAGTCCTTATCTTGTTACTTTTAGAAATAGTATGAAGCTACATTAATACAAAGCTAGAGAATGTATATATATTGATTTTTCTGCCTTGTTGTCAAATTACCTTCATATATGATTAAACCATAAATACAGTGTAAATATTTGACACTTCTAAAAGTTTTTTTTTTTCCCCACAAGATTTTATCTTTGTATTCCAAGTGTGTTGATAAATGTGTCATGGTGACTATCGAGGTAGATATGGACAAATGTACTTCCTGTGCTAAGACTGTATGCCATGACTGTGAGAGGATGTGAAGATGTACAATGTGATTATTGTGTTAGGAAAATCTTTTGCTTGAGAAATTTCCTCAGGAGAGAGTCACTGAGCCAACACACTGCACTCAGAAGGGACAGGGCTTTTTGGACACCCTTTCCCTAAGCCACAGGTTTGTGAATAGCTTGAAACGCTTTCTGAAATATTTAAGATCTGCCACAGTACTCTTCTGAAATGATACTGTGTGAATACTTACTTTCTTAAGGAACACTTTATAAGATTTTTTCTCAAATTTTTAAAAAAGAATTATAGATGGAATCCTTATTACTTAAGATGAGATATTGACAGTGACACGTTACAGTGTATAACCTTGAAGATTATATGCAAAATGCTACTTAAGTGTACGGAATTGAGAAAAGAAAATTAAAAGTAACATTAGCTCATGCACATCTCCTCTACTACCACAGAGCTATGGTGCACTCTGAAGTGTAGGACATTTGATTAAAATTTAAGGAGAGACACCAATAAGGAGAGGTATTTACCATGATCGTTGAAGGGATCTTGGAGTCCAAATGAAAACTTAACACAATTTGTTGCAATAAAATATATATCCCCACAGTAGGTAAGTATTCCAGAGGGTGTAACAAAGCCCCACTGAAGGGTTATGTTTATAATGGAACTATGTTTATAATGGAAACCAATTGCGATGTATGTTGAGAATGTTGCAAGTGATTATGGAATAAAGGCTGGGAGCACACAAACAGTCATACACATGCTCATATAACAGGCATCACGGACTAGATTTACACAGCCTTTTAAACATTGACTCTTAAAAATGTGTTGTAGGAGGCAGGTTGGCCAGCTTTATTGCTTCTAAACTGAAGCACTTCTAAAATATGTGAAGCACTCTAATAATTTTCAGGCACTCTTACTGTTGTACTGGTTATATGCAAGACTTGATGACTTCCAAATGGAATACTTTAGGACACTTCAGTCTGCATGTCAGTAATACTGAAAGTATACAGGGTCTTACATTTAGAAAAATAGGCTTTGTTTTTCTTTGAATATCATTTTTTAATTATTAAAGGATTGGATGGTTGAACAGCACTTTCACTACAGAGTGTTTATGCTGCATCACACCACAAAAGGTAAGTCTAGGTGCAGCCGCTCATGTTTCATTAAAATAAATAAGATTTTTAACTCTTACAAGAAAGCCAGGGTTAGAGAAACCCTGCAGTTAGAGAAATAATGCTTTTTTGAGATGCCTTAGGAGATGGCATCATAGAAGAACCAACTGCCACTGAAGAGGATCATGGGTCTCTTTGTAGAGAGATGTATCATATCTGTAAAACCTATGCAGAAGTCTTAGATACCTGCAACATTGTAGATGTCACTGGGTATATATTATGTGTGAGCAAACAAATTAAGCCCATAATCATACAGGAAAAGACAATATTTTCTCTTTAAAAACTTCAGGAAGAGGACTCAGGTGTTTTAGATATGAAGTATATGTGTCTACAGAGAGATGGATGTCTAACTCCTACTACCATCAAAATGGAAATCTAATTAAGGAAGTCAGTGGCATCTGCAGAAATATTCAGCTCACTCTTAAAAAGACATTTTGTCATCTGGATAACTCTCTAGATTAACTACTGTATTAAATATGCCATTAAATTCACATTTATGCAGACATCTCATGTAGGTGTCTTCCAGTCTGCCTTTGAATTCTACCTAAATTACCCTGGATTTACGTGTGCAGAAAAAGATAACATAACATAGCATTAATAACAGGCAAACAAGTGGCAACTAGAAAAGGATTTGAGTTCAATTTAAAGAAACATTAAAATTTATTTTCCAATTATACTTAATGCATGCATAGTGAAGAATTTTGGATCAACAGTTTTGAATGGAACATTATTACTATTGATAAAAAAGGATAAGACACTGATCAAACACAAAAGTTTCGAAAGTTTTACTATTTCTCCCAGTCCTAAAAGCATTTCCTTTATTCACAGATTTTCTTTGAATATAACATAAAAACTACAGGGCAAATAAAGTCTGCCTTTAAACAGAAATTAGTTAATATCTTACCATGCATCTCAGGGCCCCAAAGATGGCATAACTCAAACAAACAAAATCTCAACTGAGCTGTATCTTCCTATTATCAAAATCCTTGTGTAGGTAAATAATTCAGTCATTCTTCCTTTGCCTGTTGAAAGGTTGATTAAATAAACATAATGTGGCACATACGGTTTGATGGTTTAGATTTTTCATATGTTTCAAAGGGAAAACACAATGCTGCATCATCTTTAAAAGCACATTAACTTGATCTTAATCCATAGAAATAACAAAAATAAAAAAAGAGGAGAAACATCTTAATTGCTGCATTTCATCAATTTGTCCCTCTATATACCACTTTATTATAGCTACAGTAATATTTGTGTGGTTTAGTTTGGGTTTCTGGGTGAAAAAAAAAAGACTATTCACAAATAAGTACATTCATAAATAATATTATTTTAGGAAACAGAGTTCATCTATGGCTAAAGAATTTTGAAAGGTATTTATATCTGTGAGTAAATGTGAAATACAAGATAGTATTACATATGCTTTTTTCAGAGACAGAATTATAGTTTAAAACTTTTCTACAGTCAAAGTTTAATGTGCTGAAAAACTCCTTTACCTAAAATAGCAGAAAATCAAAAACACACTTGAAAATTTTGTCTGATAGCCTAAACATACATGTTCAGCTACTCAAGAACTTGTACCTAATAGGAGGGAAAGGGAACCCCCTAGTGTATAAAGTAAGAATTAAACATAAATCTTGCCTGAAGTTTTATCCATCAAAGATGCAAATAGTGGTATTTAAGCTAGATTTTATAATTTAAAGTAAATCACGTATGTGCACTTAGTACTTGCACTATGTGTTGGTATCACACAAGCCACAACTTCAAGGTTAAAACGATTATCAAGATTAATTTGATTTGTACTTTTATGCTAATACATATATATATATATTTACCATGTATCAGAAATTTTCATTAAGCTTAATAATATTTTTATTAGTCACAGAATCAAACCCAAAGTAATAAAAGTTATGCAAAGTATGATATCTTTTGTTTGTATTAAATATTTTATATGAACCATATTTAGAAAGTCACTGTCATATTTTTTGTGAATACTTTGTGAAAAGTTTTCTCTGCATAAGACATCAAAATTAATCATATGAAAAATTACAAATTTTAAGCATATCTATTGTAAAAGTTCTTTTTCTGCAAATGAACATCTTTTAGCTTGTTATATTTGTTGATCTCATGAGTCTTGAATGCCTGTGAACTCTTACCTTTGAACTCTTCCTATCTCAGATGTTTCCTTCATTCCTCCTGTTCTTTGATCCCTTCAGTCACACCTTTCTGCTTCTCTGCTCTGTTTTTTCTGCTCTTCTTTCTGAATAACATCCTGCTGTAGGAGAATTACAGAAGTAACAGAAACTTATAGCTAATCACTTGTTGGAATTGTTACCAAACAAACACAAACATAATTCTACAAATGAGTGGAGATTTCTAATTTGATGGCGATGGCAAGTTTACCCTCACTTTGCACTTAGCCTTGACAGCTGTCAGGGACAACATTAGACCTCCAGTAGCAAAGAATTAAATACTCTCCACTTCCCAATGGCTGATGAGACACTTCAAAGTGCTTAGTGGTATTATCCAGTTTATAACCTAGCTGATTGTACTGAATTTTAAGATCACTTATAGGTTCACTCTTTTTTATTTTTTTTTCTGTCATTGATTTTTAATTTAGGAACTGACACAAGCATTTAGCCTTTCTAAAGATGAGTTTAACTCATCTGGCATTGATGTCATAAATTAGTGTATAACCTATTAAAATAAAATCTAAAATGAAATGCAATTCTTTGGAGTTTATTTATGCATGCATTTGTAATATCTATCAGCTTTTCTTTGATGTGTTGATCTCTAGTAAGCTAGTCTTCATCCATGTGCTCATAGACACTATAATACTTTTCCATGCCTGTATGTTTTTATTCCAAGAATTTTGTTTTTCTTTCACCTTTACCTCTTTCAGATTTCTCCCAAGAAGGCAGAGAGAAAATCTTAGTGTTGGGCCAGCTCAGAATAATACATCCTTTTCAATATGTTCACTCTGCCCTTTGGCTGCTCCCTGTGAAGGGACATGCTGAGCAGGAGATGAAATAAATGAATATACTAAGCCATCAGTTTAGGAACCAGCACTTGGAAGTTTTAGAAATAGGCCTCCTGTCCACTCAGCAGTTAGAGAAAGAACATCCTACAGCAGCAAGCGAGGTGAAATGTAGAATAAAATATTAAGGGCAGAAGGCCAAGACAACCCAGTGTTGCAGGAGGCCAGCCAGGGAGCAGGAGAACTTAGAGGAAAGCATAAGGATTCAGCCAGAAGCCATGAGTTAAGCAATTCTTGTGGGAGTGCTCAACTGTGGGATCTTAGCACTCATCAGGAGTCCAACAAGAAGGAAAGACAGACAGGTGTAGAACCCTGAACCTCATATGTCATTCTGCAACCACAGTCCAAACAAAACAAAAACCTCGTTAGTATTGGAAAGTCTGACTTTCTCTGTGCTCACTCGACCAAATTAAGTATTCATAGCAAAGTATCAAGCTGTACTGGTCAAATGTATTGCATAACCTCATTCAGTGTCAAGTCTCAATTGATGTAAACTTTGAAAACTCTATTAACTCCAGTGAGGTTATATTTATATGACAGTTGAATTTTTTAGCTCACAAAATGCAAAAATTATTTGTTTTATTACCTTCAGACTGAGGGTTCATGGGGGCTCATGAGCAATAGAAAAAAAGGAATGTCATGACAACTCACTAAAGTAACCGTATAGTGAAGAAACATGTAACATTCTAGCATGTGTGAAAAATTACTGAGGGCGTATTTGGTTAATGGCATTGTGGATTACTGAAGATGATTGCTAAAGGTGTAAATAATAGCTACTTCATAGCAACAGAGTTTTTCAACAGACACTGCAGTGGGGAAACAACTGCAGCATTAAAAAGTTTCAGTTTCTTCTGACATGCATTTTAAATCAAAAACAATGTTTAAACAACATGTGAGATTCACATAATTCCATATTACTTCAGGGTCTTGATTCATTTATCTAGTCACAGATGTTCGATGCCATTAGGACCCCTTCGGTCATCAACTTTAGCTTCAAGCTGTCACTTCGGAAGAGCCTGAATCTCCTGTGAATGATCTACTATATCCTCCATCCTCATGAAGATATCTGAAGATACTGCTCTATTTGCAGTAAAATCCTATGTTTAGTCAACGAAATTGAGTCCTAGATGTGTAGACTTTGAATGTCTACAGTCTAAATGCCTACCTAGTGATCTTCAACACTCTTTATAGTCAGTAAAGAGGATTCGGTGCCTTTACATCTCAATACTGATGGTAAATATCCTCTTCAAGATGACTGTATGAAGAAATATCTCTTTTTATCACTGACTATAAAGGGAAAAAAATGCAACTATTTCAGATTCAGGTCTCTGTATTTTATCTGGCATTGCCACTTACACATGTCGCTTTATGTTGAAAGAACACAAACACAGAATCTTCTCCATCTTCCTTCTTCCTTTCTGTAACTGACACAATAAGGATTATGCCTCTCCAAAAAACATGGGAATAATACTCCAGAGTATTGCCTGGCCTAGCATAAAGTGGCATTTGCCCTTTGTCTGTGGAGTGGTTGATCTTCTGAGACCTATTGTCTTTGCTTGTATAGTGGTAAGGAATCTTTGGGGACTGTAAATACTTAGTTCCATATAGGATATGGTCTTACCGGAAAAGTATTTGCTTTGCATTGCAGCTGGACAGCTTACTGATTGCAGTAACCTTCTTTTGCAGAGAAATGTAACTTTTTTTTTTTTTTCTCCATAACAGGTCTTATTCACCTCATTATTTAGTGAATTAGCTTTCTGAGGGACAAACAGAGGGTCACAACGAACTGAACTGCTTGCCAGAGAGTACATCTGCTGGCTCTATTAATAATGCCTTTAACTGAACATCTGCAAACATTCTGAGACTATTGACTGTATCTTTCATCCTATTAATACAAAGAAAAGAAGCAAACAGTGTCCCAATATTTTTCACCTTGGAAGCATCAACTTCATTTCCTCAAGAAGTGAAGAAATGACGAAACTGACATATACACTTTGGTTAGCAAAGGTGATATTACTCTTTCCAGCAATGTGCTTGTTCACTGATTAATTTTCTTGTGTAAGAATCTTGATAATCAACATGAACAGAATATATATCTGTGAGTATTCATATATACACAGAGTATATATGTATATACACATACATATGTATGTGTATATATGTACATACACATACATTTACAACACTGAATTCAGTGGATGATACCTCATTGTCAGAGAGCTAAGGGAGGAAGTATGTAAATAAACTCATATCCACTCATAATTGTACATTCATAACAATGCTTCCTCTACCTATGAGTTTTTTGATTTTTTTTGTTTTTTAAATAAACTTAATTTAATTATGCATGAAACAAAATATTAAAGGTTGCAGCAACAATACCTCCACCCAATTCGACAGTCAAGGTATGTATTACATACAGTCAGTAAAAACTTTTAATTTTTATTTATGTTATGCGTATAGATAAAGGCATATCAATAGCTTTCTGCTTTTCCATTTTTATTAGTGCAATACCTAATACTTTGTTGCTATTTTCAAGAATGAAAATCTAAATAGGAATCTAGATGGAAAGCCCAAGAATGGGTTTGATTTTTCATATAGAAATCAAAGTTAAGATTAGTGGGAAGAGCACTCTATAGGCACCTCTGGTTTGAACACCCTATAGTGAGAAGCACTGTGTTAAAGAAGACACCACTATGTTAAAGAAAGCTTACCCTGGATGTGCTTAAAAGAACATGTTTAAAGTCCTAGGGTGCAGCTGAACACAGCTGAGTCCAAGCAACCTGTCCCCTCCACAGGACGCCCAATCACTGAGATGTGAATCCTGAAATCAGATATAAACACCACGTAAAACATAATCCTGCCTTCAGTATTTCATATTGGTCTGTTCTAGACAGCCATATATTTGCACTGTGTTGTTTCAAAAACTCAAAATTGCTCTCTCTGTAATGCATAAAGATTCCTCTAGCAAAGTTAGGAGGTTTAGTGTTTTGGTAAATCTAATCTATAATTAGTATGGCAAGGGATCTGAAAATGAAATATGAATAATAAAAACCAGTACAGGTAGATTACTATAACTACCATCTGACTACAGTTGTAGAGCTTCCTACAAATGAAAGAGTCCAGTGATTTCAGCAATAAAATATTGTTCCAAAATCCTTAAAAAAATTTGGTATCAAAGTGCCCTGACTCATTTGATCAAATCCCTGATTAAAATAAAAAATAATAAAAAAAAAAGAATTTGTGATTTCTAAAGTACAAAGTGATAGGGAAAAAACTCTCAGCCTTTTTCTTCCACCAAAGGACCATCTTTGCTACTAGAGGAATAATTCATCTTCACTCAAGCTTCAAAGCTTTGAAGCAAGGACTTAAAATCCTGAAGGAGACGGACTTTTTCAAAAACAGATACCTTTTTGTATTTTTTATTAGATTAAAAAAAATCAGTAACAGTGATTTTATTGATCCTGTTCCTTTTGGAAATATTAACCATAAACTTGGAGTTCTGTGTATGAATTTGCTTTTCTTGCTGCCTAGAAGCTAAAATTCACCTTTCAGGTGTCTGTCACTCACAGAACTACATGGGCAGGGAATAAAGGCATTACCCAGGGATAGGACAAACATGGGTGCACAAAATACAGGTTTCTCCCTATGCACAATATCCGTATATTTTTGTTTGACTCATCTATACTTTTCTTTGAGCTCAGTAAAGTTTGAAAGAATTAGATTTGGTCAAATCTTGCATTTCCAAACACTCGTTTTTATTTGTTTGTGTCCTACTACAGTGATATAAGCAACACTACTGTTTGAAGTAACAATAAGTGTTTAATTGAGGAAAGACAGGGGTCTTACCGAGTATGCAGAAGAACAAGTTTCAGGAGCCCTCGGAAGGTTTTATCTAAAACACTTCATGTTTAGACAAGGTCAGGCAGGTAGGCAAGTCAAACAAGGAATTTCCTGATTTTCAAAATTTAAATAGCGTGCAATGTCACAAGCTAGACAATGAGAGGAAAATGTAGCACTAAGTAGTTTTTTTCTTAAATGAACATCCTCTGCTATTTTGCTTAAATAAGGCAAAAATACTCTGGAACAAAATTCTCTACAGTAGCATATACACATTTTAGGAAAGAGAGAGAAATGGAAGGATTTTAGGGAAGAGAAAGCAAAGGAAGGAGAGCTTGTAATTGACTGTCAGACATAAATTTTGATATTACCTTAAAAAAAAAAAGACCTCAGTCTTACTAGTTTTTTTTATAGTATGTTCTGTTTATTTATTGATGTTAAAGACTCACTCGCATCTTATCAAGCCTGAGTGGAAAAATGGCAACCAAGGTGATAAATAGCCTAAATGTCATTAACACTATGTAAGAATAATGGCAGTATTCACAGGACATGAACTACATACCCCAAATTCATGAAAATATTTTCTAAATCCTGAGAATAAATTGCTGCTTATCTGTGGATTATAAAGTCTGCCCAACAAAATTATTTAATTAAATAGAGATCAATTAATTTGCAAAAATCTGCAAAGAAACACGGTGAGAAGTTTCAAAAGGGGGAAGCCTCTGATTAGATTCATTCATTTTTTGTGCTCATGGGTCTATGACATTTACCTTTACTATCTAAGGTTGTAGTCAACTTCTTGTCTTGTGCTCCCTCTACAGCAAACAGACAAGAATTTGTGTAAAGATTTATCGCATCAGTCCTGAACACTTGCCTCACGAAGGCATGAATTTCTCTTGGAAGATGCCTATTACTACTGACAACAGGGAGATTCAAGATGAGTAGAATAGCCCAAGTCTCTAATTTGTAGATGCCTGACAGCAGTTGAGATGAATCCCACATTAGCTGACTGCCTAGATGGAAACTGCTGGATTTGTGCCATGTAGATGTCAAAACACTGATGTCCACAAGCAAAAGACAATATGCATGTAATTCTTGTTCTTTTCTTTTGGTAAAGAATGAAAATTAATAATACTTTGATAAAGCTGCAATTAGTAGGTTAAAACTGTTTTCTCACTATATATTTTTAAGTATATAAAACAACAGTCAAACAGCACAGTTCATAAAATACTGAATATTTAAGTAGCACAATTTGAGAAAAAAAATCTCCAAAGCATAAAGGTAGATTTCTTACCAAGTGGGGTGAATTATTTCAAGTGATAATCACCCAGCTGCTTCCAATAATATTTAACTCTTTGTTCAACACACTGTTACTCATTAAATATATTCTTCTAAAGATGAGATATGCCATTAAGAACAGATCTCTAAGGAAAGCACTAAATTCCTGTTAAGAGAATTGGTACCCAGGATTTGGTCTTTTTTTCCTCATGGCTTTGTCTTTGCAAGTTTCCCTCTTGTGTTAAATTCAGCCCTTAGACTGTTACAGCTATTAAGGGAAAAGCTAGTAGCAGTGAGAATGGTATGATATGCAAAATGTAACATGGAGATAGTATACTCTTGTAAAATGGCCAAAGTTTCCTACAGACACTCAGGAAACTGATTGCTGCTGCAGAAACCAGCATTCCCAACCCACAATACCAAGCTCTCCTGAAAGAGCAATTAAGCCATCAGATGAAATAGAATAAGACGTTTAAAATATTCTCCTGTTCTTTTCTGCCTGTTCTTTTTCTCCTGGCTCAAGCTAGTGACCAGTTCCCTGCGGTAAGGATAGTGAATAGATGAAAAGCAGGAGGCAGGTGAATCTAGTCAGTCCTAATCTCATCTAATCGAGTCATGTTCACTCTCTTGAAACAAAGGCTTCAGTCACATGAAGAAGTCTAAATAGACTCATATAATAGGACAGCACTTTTTCCACTTGAAAATTTAGGGTTTAAGAAGCTTTCATCCACTCATTTTAGTAAGATGAAAGGAGGGACTGTATTTGGATTGGATTTCTAGTTTAGATTAAAAAGTAAACTGTGAGTTTGTTTATCTTATTTGGTACAGTTTGCCTGATCGTCCTCACTCTCTGCTTGGCTGGTTTGGGGACTTTTTGTTTTGTTTCTTTTTCTTTTCAAAAGTTTCCAGGAAAATTTAACTTTTGGTGCCATTTATGTTAGTTCACCACATAATTTAAGAGATTTGTTTGATGGCTAGCTTGTAAACTATTCCAAGGTTCTTTTTTTTTGTTGTTGTTTTTTAATTCCAAACAATAGCTCTGCAGATGCAAAATTAGGGCTCCTCCAGCCGCAATTCGTTTCTTTTCCAGGGACTCTCATAGCCTCCAGGCTAAACATCTGTGGAAACTACACCCTATTCTAAAGAGTTACTTCCTCTTCAGAAGCAGCCTCATACTGTTAAATTGACATTATCCTCTCCGGCCGTTGAAGCATACACCAGTCCCAAGAGTGGGATCAGGACTCCACCCAGCAGTGGAGTCTGTGGACCCCAGTGTCCTGGAAGTGTGGTTTATGTGAATACAGCAGAGAGGTAGTTTGTGTCAATAAATCTCCCTAGAATAGTTATTCCAGTGGAGATTGCAACACATATTTCTTGGAAATGCTCTTAATAGCTGTTGGAAATTTTTAAAAAATGTCCACAGATATAAATGAGTTGCTTTCCTAAATAAAGAACATTTCTTCTGAAAACAATCAACATCCACTAACCCATAATGCCTACTTTTTAAACTCCATTTTGAAAAGAAAAAAAAGAATTGTTTTAGGTTTTTATTTTCTTCTGTACAGAGATAATAATACAGCTGCTTTCATCCATAAGATTCAATGCTTTTCATATGAAATGTACCTAGGAAAATAAATATCCATTTTTTCTTACTCAGTGACATAATGTTATCCATAAACATAATGACATATATTCTATATCTTCAAATGAGCTTTGAACAAAAACTGATATGGTCAGATACTTTGGATATATGATCTCCCATGACTCTTGGAAAACAAAATGATTATTTGTATTGTTGCGGAGTGTGATGAAAAATTTACCATCCAAAACAAAGGGTTCCACTGTGATTCAAAATGCATGATCCATGGGCATCCAAAAACATCTTGTCTGCCAACTAACACAAAGCAGAACAACCGATTTAATGCACAAATTATGAAACTACAAAAGCTGTGAGAATAAATGCATAAAAGTAATGAAGTGGCAGAATGAGACAGCTGTTCAATCAAATGGTGATTATTGTGATGCACTTTTGAAAGGATTTTTTTTTCATATTTAAAAAGAATCTATTCTAATCTATGTATTCCACACTTTCTATCAGTCAGTGAGAACCACAGCTTCTCTGGTACCTTAATCATCTTCAGAAGGTACTAATTAAAAGGGGTAGAAGGGACAGGGGCAGGTAGGAAGAAGCTAGTAGTAAGCTAATGAAGTAGAGTCAAGAAAAACAGAGTAACCAAGAAAATGATAGGAAACAGGAAAAGATTAGAAGAGGTCAATAATTGGAAAGTGTAATACTGGGGAGGAAACTTGATTTGAGTGGTATGTGTAGACAAAGAGCCGTAAAAGAACTACTGTAACCCACCCACCCCCCCCTTTTTTTTTTCTCTATTAACATAGACATTTCCGGACACACAATTAAAGTAGATTTGGAGGATTAAGAAATAAATGTCTCAGAACCTGTGGGAATAGAGTTGTTAGATCTAGTGTCCTGGCCTCATTCCCATTTGGATATTCCCCCAATTTTTAAAGCTACATATGGTAACTCTCCGTACTTCCTGTCCTAAACTGCCAAGTAGTGTTGCTTTATGTTGCCAAACAGCTGCTTATTCTAAAGTACTTTGTGAGATTTTGGTGTGAAAGATGGTATATCCAAAAGTCTGAGTCAAATAGATTGGTTGGACTTGCCAATAGCAAGTTCTGCATGGCAAAAGCTAAAGGTGAAACTTTCCCAGATCCCCTGCTGCAGTGGGTGTGCTCAGGGCAGGGAAGATGATCAGCACAAGTAGGAACGTGCTCAATGCATTTTGAGGAGCTTCCAACAAGATTCCTATTTTGGTTCTCTTTGGGGTTGATGGAACTCATTTTTGAGAAAGGGCAAGGGACCTCATACTGGTAGCAAGAGGTGCCATTTCTGTACGCTGCATTGTGAGAGCGGATTTTGATGCACTTATTCTTATTTATTCCACAGGACAGGAATTCTGGTTTTATACATCTGAATGTGCATATATACAAATAACTATATATATGCTGAACTCTGTTCTCCCCAAGTCTTTCTTTGCCTGGGCAGTGATCTGGGTAACGAATTGTGATATCATCTTTACGATCATCATTAATGAGAAATTAATCCTTCCCTTAGGAAAGAAGACCTGCTGGATGTTGTTATTCAAAGCTGACGGATTCACTAGCCAGTACAAGTTTCTTCTGGCTTTACTCGCTTAAGCACTAACAGACATTTAGACTTTTGTGACTGCTTGGTCAGTGCAATAAAGTATGGTTATAATCTCGGTAACCTAAAAGGAAAAGAGGGAGCCATAAAATAATTACCTCCTTTCTGATTGTGCCCTGGGCCCTTTTACATTTTATTTCCTATCTGTACTCAGCACTGTTTCCATTATGTTGTTTTTCAGATTTTTTTTTTCCTTATTTGCTGTTATTTTTTTCAGCGAAGTGAAAAAAAAAAAAACAAAATCATCCTGCCAAGAATGCTATTGCAAACTCTACTTTCATTGTAATTTTTGTCCTTGCCTAATGGGTCTCTCTGCTGCTCCATTCCTCCCCAGGTCGATGAGTGTTATAATGGATAGTTCTGCGGGTTACTGAGTGAAGGTAAAGTTCAGGCAGGTTGCCTCCTGAATGACCCTCGGTGACAGTTGTAAATGGGGCAAACAGCTCTAATAAGGAGCCAGTCTCACAATGGTCTGCTTCACTCTTCGGGGGGGGCGGGTTGTGGAGGCAGGACTGGTCTTTATTAGCTGGAGAGATTGTGCTGCTAAGCGGCTTGCAGTTCACATGCTAATGGTTAATTTTAATGGACGGGTTGTGACACTATTCTGAAAGAAGTTAAAATAACATTTTCACAGCCTGAGGTAATATAAGAAGTCTTGCCATAATAAAACACCCCATTGATACAGTATCGTCAGGAAAAGATCTTTTACTTTATAGCAACAGCTATGCAAAAATAAGAAAATTCAGTCGTGCTTTACAAGATACATTTATTAAAAATATTCAAGACTTTTTAAGATACAAATGATACACCATCCTATGAGCAAGATCTGACAGTTTATTTAGTGCTACAGAAGTACTAGTAAGAACAGTGTTTTCCCATGACACATGTGGCTTCAGGAAGGCAAGCAAATGCTAACACTTTCAACCATACTATAAGTAAATGTTTTCTTTTTGCTCCTTAGGATGTTTTCCTTGTTCAGAATAAGTACTTAAATTGAAAGGGATTATTACACCTGATTTTGTTAAAATAGTTCAAAGTGGGAAATTATTTGAAAACTGTGGAAGTAGTACTATCAATGTCAGCCCCAGGGTGATTTTGGCAGCTTCATTCATGTAAAGATTATTCCTGGTGATGAATGTAAAATATTAGGATCTATATAATGCAAGAAGGGGAAACATGGATTGAAAAATCATAGTGTACTTTACCATCTTAGTAAGGAAATATCCCAAAAGAAATATATATATATATATTTTTTTTAATATGAGGCAATCTGAAAACAGACACTAAAATATTCTTACAACTACGTAATTATTTAATATCATCATCTTATAGATGAGTTAAGATTACTGGGATGCCCTGATATTTGTTTTGATGCCTACTCTGATTTTTTTCAGCTGATTTTCTAAAAGCTACTATAATCTTATTTCAGCTCTTCACTTGTAGATATTTAATCTCGAACATGATCCCAACTCAAACTACCTTTTGTCTGCAAACATTGCCTAGCAATCATCTTACCAGTGTACATGATCTGCTTGCAGGGAGATACTGTCATCAAAGACGTGTTAGAGAAATAAAATACAGACTATTCTACTGTATAAATACACAAGTGACATAAGCATGTTTATGGGAGCTGCGTGATTACCTAGTGTGTTACCGATATCGTTATTGCACATACTCATGTGGCAATGCAGCTGAGGAGCACACACTGTCTTGTGGTCTAAGCTGCCGAGGAGGTGCAGCATGCCCATCGCAGAGGAACAATTTCCATGACTTGTTTTCTCAGCCAACAGCGTGCTGTTTGGCAAGTTAACGGGGGAGAATTACACGGGTTATATATAATGGAATGTCTGAGCAGCTGCTGTGGTGAGAGCAGCTGACAGGTTTGTCAGCTTTCAGAGTAATTAACCCAGCAGGAAATCCATTCCCAGGTGGCTACTGGTAAGAATCGAGTTTGGTGAGGCAATGACAAATGAGAAAATGAGAGTGGACTATATATACAAACATCACTTTTTTTTTCTTTTTTTTTTTTAATACAGCATATTAGTAGCAAACAGTATTCTAAAATTTATGTGTTTAAATACATAAGAATAAAGAAACTGCTTCAGTCTCTGCCTCAGTCTAGCCTCAGATGACCAGGTACTTAAGGAGGAGGGCACTCCTCCATATGTCCTCTTAAAATGCTCCCAGATTCAGACTAATTTCACCTTATCATGTATTTGCTATCCCATAGGGATTATCTACTTCGTCGTCTCTGATGGATGTCTCTGCCAGGAGGCCATCCAGTCTTGCCACCCTTTGCAACCACAGTATCCTTTGGCAAGGTGTTCCTCTCCTGATACCTGCTGCACAGAGACAGTTCTGTACTTTAAATTGTGTCCTGCTTGCCTCAGAAAATGGACCTGCTTCTTGCATTAGAGGCAAGAAACTGTCAGCTCCTATTCCCTCTCCTGATACTTGTGGGTACAGATATCACTTCCTTCTCCCATCCCAAGTTACTTCCCAGCTGATGTGTCCCAGCCAATATTCTACACATTGAGCCTATTTGACTCCCTTTCTCACTTGTATTACCCTTCTTTGAAGTTAATTACTGGATGAAATTGCATTTGTTTGGTAAGAAGTGAGATTGTAATATTCTATGCTCATTTTATGTAAACTAGCATATATAAGCTCTAACACATTTACTAAGAAAAAAATATATTGAGTCTGAACAAGTCTTTGGCTGATTTTGCTGAGTCTTTCGCCCTCAGTTATAGGGAAGGGAAGGGAAATTCTATTCTATGCTATTAATACTTTTCAAGTTCCTTTATACAGGACTTTTTTTTTTTTTT
Source organism: Crypturellus soui (assembly GCA_032275445.1). Taxonomy (NCBI): domain Eukaryota; kingdom Metazoa; phylum Chordata; class Aves; order Tinamiformes; family Tinamidae; genus Crypturellus; species Crypturellus soui. The sequence goes on from JAUBNY010001077.1 coordinate 1,127,560, forward strand.
CATAGCAAAACCTGGTCTCTGTGCTGACCAGTTGACCAGTTTTGGATCCTTTAAATAATTAAGATACTAATAATGATCCATTGTCGAGATCATGAAAATATATATTTAGAGCGCTAGAGTGACAAAAGTCTACCAGCAGTGGAGATACCGACCTGCTATGAAGAAGCATGATTAAATGGACAGAATATTTAATACTACGTCTTAAATAAGTGCACACTCCAGCTATGCTACCACCTTGCAAAGACAACTGGAAAGCAGGAATCCTTAGGAGATGATTAACGGAATGGAAGCAGCTGACTGCAGGTAGGAATCAGAGGGTGGCATGCGGCGGGTGGATATGTATTCAGCTGTGCACACACATCAAGGACAACTTGGAGGCAAGCTTGAAGAATTTTGGTTAACCACATTGCTTAATAAACTAGTTAGTAACTGGTCCCAAGATATTCACACCTTTACTCCCAGCAGACCTGATAAGGCAACCTCTAGGTGTCAAGCAAAACAACAAAATATGTATGGCCACTGAGACAACAAAGGTGAATGGAAAATTAGGCATCCAAAGTACTATGTAAAATTAATAAAAAAGGTGAATTAAAGAACTTTCAAAGCTTTCTATATAAAGATTCTTAATGGTAAAGCAAACCTTTGAAGCTATTTTTCTAACTTGCAAATATTTTGAATATCTTATATCTAATACCCAGCCCTTTTTGTTACATAAAATGGTATATAAATATTTCTGCTGAAAACTTTAAATGAATTTGCTCCTGGATTTCAGTGACTTTTCATTCTTAATTTTAATTTTAGTAAAGCAAAAATTCCTCTAGGCCAAATAGCAAAATGCAACTGTCATTATAAATTCATTTTATTGTGGTCATTAAGTGACATTTATTGAATGTGTAATATTTGTTCATGCATTATGAATGTATCATGAATGAAGCAGAAATTCAGACTCAGAAATTTAGGACTAAGTGTTTCTGTATTTTGTGACTTAACATTTAAACCACTGTTTATTTATTGTTTTTGTGGTTATCATTAT
>JAUBNY010001077.1:1169098-1196041 GCA_032275445.1 Crypturellus soui
CAATAAACATCATTTGGCATATCATCTCATAGGTGTCAGTGCTTCTTGACCCTGAGGTGGATGGCCTCAGTATTCCCTCTATAATCACGGGCAACCACCACGGGTTGATAACGAATCCGACAATGGTAGACAAGGAAAGCACCTTCTATTCAGAACCACCCACCTTATTTTGTTCTTATGGAGGGCAAATAAACATATGTCATCTGAACCTCTTAAATCATAATATTTTCTTGTTAAGTAAAACCACACAGTTATGCTTCCTAATTTTCTTTCTAAAACTACATTCCTAGCAAAGTATTTCTTTTACATAGAATAGTAAAGTGCTTAAATTGCAGAAGATGTTTGACTTTCAGTTGATTGTGTAGCTGAGCAGACATAAATCTGCTGATGACATGACAATGTCATAAAAATCATAATTAAATAACCAAATGTTTTGAAATGGTCATCTTTGCCATTTTATTCAAGTCATTAGTCATGCAAAATACCTTTTTTATCATAATCAAATGAAATGATAGAGTGTTTCCTGAAAAATCATCATAAATCCTATTTTCTCTTGCACAATTGCTTACATAATTTATAGAGATAGCAGGCAGGTTGACAGCAAATTGATAGTTATACAAATCTGTTTCTCACAACTAGTTAATCAAGTTGCCCTCTGGATTTATTGAATGGAATGTTTCTTGATAAAATCCCTGAAGAAATCAGAGAACAAAAGTTATTTGAAAAAAAAAATCTGTCCAAAACATGCAACCTTTTCTAAACTGTTGTTTGTCTGAATATTAAAAATAAGCATTCTTCCTTCCAAATATCATGTAACAATAATACAGTCTGTTTTCCATTCTCTTTGGAGAAAAATATATCTCATTTATCTGTCATGGTTTGTTCTACATTCTTTTTTTTTTTGTTCCTGGGAGATATGTACATATAAAAATTTCATTAAAGTTCAAGTCTCTCTTATAAATGAAGCCAGAGGACCACAGTAAGTTTTTAAACAAAACAAACAAACAAAAACTTCCACATTTCTTTTCTAAGATAATAAATGGCTACCAACAGGACTGTAGGGCAGTTATCAGAGAAATAATATTAAAAATAATAATAAACAACTTTGAACACAAAAATGTCAAAAAAGAATGTTATCTTGCCTTTTCCACTTAGAATGAGTATATATGAAATCATATAAATCTCAAAATACCATAAAAGAATTCAAACACAAAAAAAAAGTTTCAATAATATATCTGAACTATGTTTTAAAATTCTAGTTAGAAATATACATTTAAAGGAAATTTATCAATTAATTTAATATCATAGAGTTTGACATAGTTTGTCAAGTGTAGAGATGCGGTGAGGACATCTTACTTTAAAGTTACTGTAATTGTGTCTTTTTAAAAGCTTAAGTGTACTTGTTAACATGCAATATTTCAGATGAACTCTCATCAGTGCTTTAAATTATCAGTATTTTATTCTCTCTGTGTATATGTGTATATATGTGTGTGTATATGTGTGTATGTACATGTACATGTACATGTATATGTAAATAAATTTGTGTCAAGAAGTCAAATCTGCAACTACACACATCAGTGAAGCTTTGGATCAAACTGGAAACAAATAGTGAAGTGATATATCAAATACTCAAAACAAAATGATGCAGTATAAAGCAGATATTATTGGTTTTGCCTTTCTTTAGTTCTGAAAGATTGTACAACATCTTATCTCATTATTAAACTGCCTATACAACACCTCATTTTTTGTACGATATGCTAATCTACCTTTGGATAGTGCTTTATCGTATCTTCAGAACATGCCAGTACTCCTACCTTTAATGCTAAGAAGACATTAAACAAGAATACAAGCAGGACTAATTCTTAAAGACTCTTAAGAAGTAATATTTCTCTGATGTCATATTTCCTCTTTTTATTATTGACATTATAGTCCTTCATCCTCTTTATATCTCTTGTTTCAATCTTATAGGCTAGTAAGGAATTCCATGTGAAAGAAAAACTATATCAAATGATTTATTGAAATACTTTATATTCCCTGTCTAGAAGATCAATCATTTTATCAGGGAATGATATGAAGTTAGTTTGGAATGAGTTATCTTGGATAAAAGCCTGTTGAGTCCTACAGAATTTATTCACAATTATATTCTTCTGAATTTAATAATATTAAATATGCTAATCTGTAATGACAGCCTGCATAGGTGCCTGGTCAACACAACGGAGTTGACATTGTATGATTCTCATTTAGGACATTTTACTCCATGAAATAGGAAAAACAACTCTTATAATATTAGAACAAAAAAAAATTTTCTTAACTGATATAATGCTCTTATCTTTTGTAGACTGATTTTTGGAAAAGTGCAATCATTTTACTGTGCAAATGTGGGTTAGAATGTCAGGAGAAGTTAAATACAGATTATCAATTCACAGATGAACAAGAAATGAAGGTAGAATAAAATTGGACATTATGACAATGGAGCTTACACCAAAAATATTGTTGTTTAAGAGGAAAAAGGCAAAACTCATGAAGTTATATATGGTATACAGAGTATTTTAAAGAATAATTATTAGCGTCATTATTTTGCCATCAAATTTGTCAAATAAAGTTGATTTGGTCATGTGTATTTTCTTTCATAAAGTTCATTAACACTATATTTTTATCACTCTTGGGTAAGTGAAATAAAAATATATATGGGGTGAAATATCAGCCAACAAAAGCTTTGTTTCTTTGCTTTATAGCACAGTGAGAAAAAACAGTAAGAGTTGTAAGAAGCTGGCAATTGGATGGGTGGTAGATCTTTATATGAAATAATATAAGGAATTAGGTGCTTGTATACTAGTTTAAAAAAGAAGTATCCCCTGCTTGTTTCTAATTTGTAAAGAGAAATTTAATCTTGGAGAATCACAGCTGTATTTACATTATAAAGTTCTTCAAGAATTTGGCAAATACTGTGGTGAGAAAAACATATGTAGAGGAAGTGAGAGTCAGCTTCACTTTTCATTATCTGTCTCAGTAAATTCAAATTTACATGTCTCATGTAAATGTCTCAGACAACATTCATGTAGCACATTGATGTATGTTTCTCACTGATTCTAGTATTTATTTGTTATAGTGTATATAAAGAAACAAAAGGCCTGAAGGCAGAAGGTAAGGAATAGACCTGAACCTTTCCTGAAAGAATTTTCTGAACTCTTCTTTCATTCTGTATTACATAATCACTACTTTAAAAAAGAAACATTACAAAGTAGAATAAAGTAAAACCAAAGTTATTCCCTCTAGCAAATTTTTCTTTCTCTAATCCAATCTATTATGACTTCTTTGATACATGTGAACTAGTTCAGGTTGGGAATGCATTTCCTCTCGTGTTAGGATTATACTTATTCTGTTAGGCAATATACATAGCAGAATAAGGAAGGAGCTGCCTGATGGTTTGAGCACAGATATCCCACTTTCTTTGGGATAAAGACGTATTTCATATTTTCTTATACCATTTTCAGAGCAATATTTCTAAGTCAAGCTCCATGAAATAGTATAAGCCAAAGCATACCATGTTTTCAGATTCCAGGAAGCTTTAAGCATGACCTAATTACAAGACAGAGATAAGTAATCAGAAACTTTTAATGCAAAACATATTTCTACACAAACAGCAGAATAATAAAGACTTTCTATGCATGAATATGTATTTTTTTCATTACTGAAATTTTTATTACAATAAGTCTGTCTCTGATTATATTTCCCTTGACACTCCTGGAAAAGGACTTTAGATTAGCCACTATGAATCAGCAGGTTCTATGCACATGCAGACATGGTAGTCTGATATTACTAAAAGTGTCATATAAAAATAACTTCAGATTCCTTTGCCTCTTTTGGGTGCACAGGCTTGAATATTGGGGTGCTATTGGTAACAAAACTTTCTGGAATGTAATTACTCTTAAGACTTTTAATGTTTTACTAAATGTGATTGAAAGTGATCAAGAGATCAAATTTGAAGAGGTAGAGAAAGAGAAGGTTATTTTACTAAATTATCTTACAGAAAGGCAACAGACTCATACAGGTAACTGTCAGATAAGCAGACAATCAGGTTGAAGTTTAAAAGTCATGATGAAAATGAAGGTATATAAGGATCATTATGAACTGGAATAAGTTATCTAAATTCCTCTTTCCAAGATTTGGTAGTGAAATGATGTTAATTGTTAAAAAGGAAACTGATAAACTCTCAAATTCAACAGAGGAAAACAGTTTACCATATATTTGATTTAATGTATAAAATACGCATACTGCCTTGACTCACAGTAATAGTTTCAGTAGTATAAATAGCTTGTGTGCTCTGTTATGTTGTATTTTTTGAAGTCACCTAAAATTTCACACAGTTTTCTAAACTGGATCAACTGAAAGGTTCTTTTAACCAGAAAAAGCTTGTTCAGCTCTATTTATTTCCTTCTTTTCCAAGATTCATCCCCTGTACAACCACACTAAGAAAAAAAACAAAACAAAACGAAAACTGCAGAATAATTTGAGTGATGAAATGAAGCCAACTCTGCATATGAAAATTGCAGGAATGCTGACAAACGGCACCCCGCTTTCTAAGTTTGACAATATAAACAATGTTAATTGCTATGCAAATTTTGTCATGAAACTGCTCTTTATTCTACAAAAAATGTGCAATTCTTGAAGATACCAGCTGTTAACCATAGCTAAAGCTCTTGAAAGTCTAACTGGAGATATTAAAAAAGTGGACTTAATGCATTTGCTGATTTGTGTGTTTGTTTATTTGTTTGTTTCCCTTAAACATTTATTGCATAACCAATTTCTTAGCAAAAAAAACGATGCTGATGAGTTTCTGGAAAAACAACTCAAATATTTGGAATGATGAAAATTTACAAATGGCACAATAATGTATCTTGGAACAATAGAGGCAATATCATATATTTACTCTGACTATTGACAGACATACTGCTGTATTTTAGACAAAATTTTTAGACAGATTAAACTGTTATCTGCCTCAGTTGTCTGCCATTTGAGAAAGGCTTATTCTGCCATCAACATACTATGTCATACTATGGCTCATTCTATGAAACAACATCAATAAATAAAAATAACTTGCAAGTAATCACAATAAATAAATATGTTGACTATCAAGGAAAAATGGACGTTCATAAAATTCATATCATGTTATTACTGCATTTTCATTGCTTCTACTGACTCACTGCACTATACTTAGCATAATGATGTCAGGGGCCATTGTGTGGTACTGTAATCAAATAATAATAATAATTAACAACAAAGATTTAAAGGTTTCTCAATCAGTAGTACTTTAGAGACTGCCATGTATTTTAGATTTCCTTAATGCAGCTATTCTAATAATATTTACATATTTCTTTTTAGATTATTCTTTCTTAAGAGTTAGGGTTACTATAGAGTATAATATTAAAGATTAATAGGCAGAGACAGTGTTAACATCAGAGTTTTCACCAGGGATCTATAAAACTTTGAGGAGGAAATTATAATGAGATATCATGAGCATTATTTATTGTATGTTCTACGGTGATACTTCCAAGCTTGTGCAGAAATGAGAATGTATTAATTCTCATTTTAATGTCTTGAACAAATGGAATGCCTATTTGCTAAAGATTTTGCTGTACTGGTAATAACTGTAGAAATAGAATGGGTAGAATTTCAAATAAAACTGGAAATTTAGACAATTTTTTATTTATCTATTTATTTTAATTTTATATGCTCTGTGAGACAGCATACCATTTGAGGGAATTATGGCTTTTTCAACTAAAAATGAAAACAAACCCTAGCCAACCTTTGTCTATTCATTGTCTATTCATTGTCAAATTGCTATTGACATTTGGAAATGCCATAACATTTTCATATTTTCTAGCTCTTCTTTTTTTTTTTTTTTTTCCCCTGGTCTCTGATTGGCTTGTTAGATCTTAGATTGAGATATTGTATGGGAAACCTATAGGACTCTAAAAATTGCTAGGTTCTAATATCCTGAAAGAAATTTGTTGTCCCCAAATAAAACACAAGTAGAAATGAGTTTTTTTTTTTTTAAATCTCACAGAATCATTTCAGTATGATGAGAAGACTTTTTGAGGAGAATACGTTGAGGGATTTGGAAATATTGTTCATAATTCATCTGGAGAATAGTTTGTAATATTTACTTCTTAAAAATCTTTCCTTTTGGTAATTTATATTTTAGTAAAAATGTATTCATTGAAAAATATGTAATAACCTCTTATGAGATATAATCATCTCTTATATCTCTTATCTAAGGCATGCAAACCTTTGATGAAAGTTATAGTAGATTCTATAACCCTGGATCTAAAGTGTAGGCTAGTGCCTTAGGCTTATGTTTTAGTCTTGTGTCAATCTTTTTTTTTTCATTATTTTAAATGACAAACGTACTTTGGATAGTTGGAATAGCTGGGAAGAGGGCTTCAACTTTATTATATAAAGCCTGAAAACTAAATAAGCTTTTAGTAGAGTCTGTTTTCCATATCTCCATAATACATTTTTGATTGCAGGAAGGGATCAGCAGTTCAAGTCTGTATGTTGTATTAGCATAAAAGACTTGTAGATTATGCCATTTGAAATAAAGTTTTATCAGGCCTATGGTAAGATTCTTCCCTACATATTTTCCACTTGAGTAAATTTTGAAAGCTATTAACATTTTTATTATTGTTATTATTATTATTATTATTGTTTTATTACAAGAGAAATCAATTGGAATTATCCTCTTCTTACTTATAATCCAAAGGGATTGGCATTTGGACCTTTACAGTTAGGATTTATCATAAGTCTTCCATGTTTAATTTTTATGGGGAGTTTTCTCAGTTTGTTTATAATACTGATCCAAGAATAAATTTAAGAAAGATAAAGCAGCCAACTGCCTTGGCTTTTTGCCTTTATTTGCCATTATTTCTGTACTATGGGCAAGTGCAATTCTGCCAAAATTAAAGAAAGAAAAAGAGAATATACTTATCAGTCTCACACAGAAACACATTAGAGACAAAAACAGGAAAAAAGATATTTTAACTTCTGGATTAAAATTATTGATAAAAATATTGAAAACACAATACACTAGAAACATTTATCTGAGTTTATTTTTTTACAAGAGAGTATAATGGCAAATAAAGAAGACCGAATGAATTGATTCATCATTTGCATCAACAATTCAAAAAGATTTTTCAATGCAATTTTTTCTTGTCTGAAATAAACAGTCCTGAACTTAACATTGGCCCCTAATTCTCTACAGAAGACATTGCTTTTGTCAGGTATTCCACAGAAAGTGTGTTGCTAAAGCAGTAAGGAAAAGAATGGATCCTTTTGAAAAAAATGATTCATTTTTATCCAAGCATTTACACTTGTCTACTCCTTATGAAGTTTCTGAAGGATGTTTGCTTTCTCTCAGACCCACACACATACACACACAAAAAAAGAGCATGACCATGTCATGGTATTCAGGGTCTGTTTGGTGCTGAAGCTGTCCACAATTTAGGTTGGCTCTGTCTAATCTAAGAAAGGGAGAGGATATCCACACTCGTCAGTGCTACTCAGACCCTGTTCTATGTGGTCAGGTTCAATAACTCACAGAGAAGGGACCTAGAGTGGATCACTTAACTATGCACCTGTCCTAAACTTTGAAAAATGAGATTTCAAATCTACGGTGACCATTTAGGCTCCTTCCTCTGTCAACATATTGGTAGGGCACTGGAAAGCTGATGCCTGAATTAATGCCCTTTCTGGAGAGGTCTTCCACTATCATGATTACAGACTGAAATGGATAATCAGCTTTCACACCAATTGCAATTGCGTATATTTGGGTTCTTATCTGAGTTTTGTTTTTCTCTCTCATGATTTTAGTGCTATCAGCTGTGATCTCATCAATACACTATGAATACTGCAGACATGTATAAAGCAACCTTTGAAGTATCCAAATTCTTGTTATTTAACATCTTTTTTGTATTTATCAATTTTGGAAGCAAACAACTTTTTGATCTGTTCCCCCACTTAAATTTAGGTTGCTAACTGTTATATTGTTCTGGCTTCTGCCATGCTAGAATGAAATAGTACTGACCTCTGCTCGGCCCCAATTATTCAATATCTTCCAAGATATGCAACATTAACTGCACATTTCTATCATCTTAAGGTGATCATTTACAAGATAATCTGAGTTAATCTGAATGATTTCAGTTTTAGAGTTTTTGACAGAAACAGGTATGAATCAGAAAGGTGGTAGAAGATATTAAGTAGTGTATGTAAGCAGGTAAAGATTACTTTCTGAAAAAAAGAGGTGTAAAGCAGGGGGGAGGCCAGCAACAGTCACTTCCACCATGATTCAGTTACAACCACAGAAATGTGTCTGGCTCAACTCTTTCAATCAGGAATGGTAATATTAGCTAAATAAAGTGCTTCCAGAAACTGATCATGAGTGACAGCTTAATGGTTGACTGAGACCTCTGCTACTGTTGAGAACAGCTGTGGGTTCCTGCAAGTGTTTGTGGGTGGCTGTTATAAACAGAACTTCATGGCAACCAGTAGAAGCACTTTAAAAAAATTAAACTTGACAATAGTCTTATTTTTCTTGATTTTAGAAGTTTAACATTTCTTTTCCAGTAACAACATGGATGTTTTGATAATCAAGTTAATCAATCAAAGTGGTAATTAAAGAAAAAAATTGATAATATTTTCTAATGATATAAAAGAAAGTCAGTTTGAGCCTTGAGAGAGGAGATTTCCCCCTTTAGTAGAAAGACATTTATTTAATCCATGAAGCAATATTTTTTTCTGTGTTATAAATAAATAAACAGTTTTCATGAGTATTCAACAGTATATTTGATTTTTTTACATAGAAGAAATGCCAACAGTTTTTATATTATATCCTTTTCACAGTAACAAATTGAAGTGTCCCATACTTTAAAATCAATACACTATGAATTAATGGTCAAAGAATAATTTACAGCCAACATATATGAGTTAAAATATGTAGTTCTCTATATAGATTAATTTGCCATCAATATAAAACAAAAAACACAACAAAAATATTTGTTTGCAAAGTCCTTTATTTCTTAAAAGATCATTGATAAAAATGAAAAATGTTTTTAAACAACTGCATTTTGTTAACCTGATGAAGAAACAATGAAGTTTGGAATAAAAATATTTTTGCACTTGATGCAACTTCAGTTGTAATATATTTTAATCAAAATCAGAGTAAATATCTGGTTCCAATTCCAGTTGGATTTATTTCCTGGAAAAATACAGGGACTATATTTGTTATGAATAATTATGAATAATATTTCATCAGAGTTCTAACAAAATAAAACAGAAAGAAAGCAAAAGTTTAAGTACTAGAAACTGTGTAACATTTTGATTCTAGTGAAGATAAGCTAATTCACAGGAAATGTTTTCTTATCAAAGTGTCAATTTACAGGGAAAAAAAAAGCTGCTATTTCTTTCTTTTTATTTTGCCATACAAAGTTGGACTATTTCAGTCTATGGTAGTCACCGACTTGTATGTTTAATAGAAGAAAACAGAAGAACATCCTGAAGATGACTAATGCCAACAATCTAAGGGAGACTGAGGGTAATGGAAGGCATCTATTTCTTTCTAGTTACCTAGATGTTAGCTAGCTCAAGTAACATTTTAACAGAAAGGACAGCTCAAAGGTGTTGCCACCTACAATATTCCCAATGCAGACTATGAAGCAGAGACTTGATGTTATAGATGGTGATGACAAAGGACAGTATAAAGGATAATATCAAGGATAGATTTTGCTCCATAAAAATAAAGAATTAAAAAATATCAATAGATGTACATGGAGAGTCATGCATAAATTTTAAGGATTTTATAATTGCAAGTGGTATGCACTGAGATTTGGTTTATTTTAACAGGTCCTCTAGGTAGTAGGCAGAGGCCTGAGGCTACTGAATTACTTGAGAGCTATTGAGAAATGAAAATCAGATGTTTTCCAGGAGTGCTGGGGATTGAGCAATAGAAAGGGAATAAGCTACTGTAAAAGTGTGTAACAAAGTGATTAAGTGGAAGCAGTCAGACTAGATGTTAACAACCATCTCTTCTGTCTTGAAAGTGATGAATTAAGCAAAGCCTGAATCGAACATTCACTCACTGAATGACAAACTTATGAGATTAAAAGGGGCTGTGTTTATTTAAAAGGATAAAATGTGGTCAGAAAAGAAAAAGGGTCAAAGACATGACCCTGTAGTGACTAAATGTAAAACATATTCAGGTTCTGTGCTTCTGTGTATCGTTGCACATGGCAACAAGATAATATACTTGTAATTAAAGAAAAAACTTGGATATTTATCCACTACACTATACAAAATAATAATAATCAAAATGTAATAAAAAAGAATTAAAACACATTCAGTGTTTTAAAATCAAGGATTTATACAGAAAAAAATTCCCATCCTTAAGTAGAGGTCTATTATAGAAGTTCTTTTCTTCAAAAGAATCAAAGTTAAAAATGCCCATTCTGTCAAATACTCCTTCACAATAAATAGAAAACAATTATCTCTATAGTATTTTTTTCTGTTTTTAATTCAACATATATAGAAAAAATAAGAAAGAGAATGGGGAGGGTGTTTGAGTGGTCAAAACACCACAAGTACAAGACAATTGCTGTTGACAATGCCTCAGTCCATCACATCAGCTTGACTCTGGCTCATCTCTCCAGTTGGGTTGTTTCATCCCATTTTGCTGATTACATGCAGGAGGGCTACACAATCTGGTAGAAGTCAACAAGGAAGAGTAAGGGGCTGGAAGGTAGGAAGGAACACATAAATATTACAGGTGGACAGAGGTGAAATTTTTTGTAGCTAGTGGAAGAGCGACTGCCAGTTGTTCCCACTAATGAAGTAAGGTCAAGACACCACATTAAGTAAATCTTGCAGTGCACACATGGCAGAAAGAGCCCCAGGGAAGCTATGCCATAGTCTCTTCACTTTTACAGGAATTTTCAATCTTCCATGTATTCTTTCCTGAGAATACAAAATGCACCCAAACTAGAATAATGCTTTCTCTCTCTCTCTCTTCTCTCTCTCTCTCTCTTAATTTCATTAAATTATTCCTGCTTATTAAACATGTTTTTAGTTGCCTAGAGTTAGAATTATTAACATTTTGATTTTGAATCAACACTCTAGTGTTGCTTCTAGTGCTGTCTGAAGATATTCATATATTCCTTTTTGCCTTTCTTCTACAACTTTCCCAACACTTATCATCATGCGTTAATTGTGACACTTCATAAGCTTCCATTTATTTTTACAGTGAATTACTTTCCTCACTTCTCTGTGTGGAAGGCGACAAACTTCCTGATTCTGTTCCTCCAGTTCATTTTTTCCCTTTCTTGGAATGGGTCATATCTTTACTGCTACTTAAAACAAAATACAGTTTATTCCTTAATTAGGTTAAGCTATGAGAGCCCCGGGCTCTTCCTAAATTCTTTTGGTACAGAGTTAAACATCAAGGTGTAAGAATAAGCAAGTTAAGTCTGCTGTTGTTACATTAGTGCTTGGGCTGTGCATGTTCTTGAGAAAGCTCCTAGCTGAAGTAAATCTGTTACTATAGCTACATTAGTAACATTCAGATGAACAAAAATTATTTATTTCAGTTGTTTCCATCAACCTTTCAAGTTTTGACATACTTTAGACATTGAATGTACTTTTTATCTACCTTCCTAATCTTTGCCTTTCTTTCCTTTATAAAATATTTTATGCTTATGTAACTTATTTTTGCTTGCACAGGATGAAAACTGATCATCATAAGTTTCTAATGTTTCTGAGTGGAGGCTTGAACCAGAAATTAGCTTTTGGAAAAATGTGAACCTCATGCTCACTGCTACCAACAAAGTCTTGACAGATGGGCTATGTTTATGCAGTTTACAAAAAAATGATGCACACATTATTTTCTATTTATTAAGTATCTTCTTAGAACATTCAAGCAGTATGTGGATTTAAAAAGAAAGGAGCAATGGACAATTGACAAAGTATACTCCTAAAAATAATAATTTGCCAACATTTCTATAGAAGCTTTTATTAACAATTCATAAAAAAAAAATCTCTGCTCTAAGCAGCGGATTGTTAGGGATGTGAGAAGAACAGACTGAAGTTTGAATGATTAAATAATTTAAAAGTCCAAATGTGGTGCTAAGTACATGAGAAACAGATTAGTGTCAGGCCAACTGTTTGCTCCCTGTTGTTTTAGGAAACAATGTTGGTGATTGGATCAGAAAGGAGGAAGGTGCTGTAAATGGGGATGCTCACAGGTGGTGAAATGATTAATGGTGGATCTAAACAGTACAGGTGTCTGGCAATTCTTGAAAAGGCCTGGAAATAAATGGGATATTTATCCTCCCTGACAAGAAAGGAAAAGTATGTGGAAAAGACTTCATCTCTACAAATGAACTGTTCAGTAAACTATTTTGTTGATTTATTATAGTAATATCAGCTAACATTCCTACTGAAAAAATAAAGATCTGTCATGATTTTCAGTATAAGACACTATTTTAAGTATTTCTTTTTTTTAGTACAAAAAAATTATCTTCCAGAACCTGCTATTTTTAGCATTATTTGGTTTCCTAACTCATTTCCTAACAGTTTGCTACTCATTCTTGAACTTGTCCTGCTACTACATCTGTCGGTTGCTCCAATGTTTGTTTTTATTTCTAGGCCTTGTTCATCCTACTCTCATTATTAACTATTATATATTATCTTTTGTTCTCTATTATCCTTCACCTCTGTGAATATCTTTACTGATGGGAGGTGTTTCACTGCACAAGGCCTGGAATTTGGACCCTTGAATTTCCATTACTGCAGGTTAATCTCCAAGTGTCTTTCTAAGTGAGTTTTTCATCCTCCTTTCATCACCAAAGAAGGACAAGTAAACCCTATCTTGGCTTAAACTGAGAAGCATTTACTGACAAAGAATAATGTTGACAGAAATGATACTTTTGTCTACTGCTGCAAATGAATATTAATCTTATCCATATTGTCACTCTCAGTGATTTTTAAAAGATAAAAATGTTTTATAATTGACTGTTTAATTAATGTCTTCTTCTGTTTAATTACTGGTTAACTTGGATTGCTCTCTTTATAAATTATTGTGTTAGATTCATTCTTGCTGTGTTTCATGCCTCTCAAAATTTTTAGCAGAGGAAATAACTTAAACTAATCTGATCTGAACTATGCTATTAATTCTGTGTGAGTGCTAATGTGGTTCTCTGAGCGCGTTTGGATATAACTTAGGTTGTTATTGTCCTCTGCTTGGTGAAATTATTTGTGTTTGTTATGGATAACCAATATATTAACATTTCATACTGAGTCTGCAGCATAGATGAAGAGAATATGCAAAAAAAAATCTATAATTCTGATGGAATATGTTTTTGTCACAGAATTGCTACCATTCTTCATAATAAATTCCTAAAAAGATTAAGGTTTTCCTTTAAAGAATGAAATGTTAATAACAGTCTGAACTTTTCAGATTTTTTTCAGGCACTCCATCTCCAAGACTGATTTTTATTCCATATATTCCAAATAAAATAGATTTTTTTCTGAAATTCTTCTGAGAAAGAGGCTTTTTTGTCTATCTATAGCAATATTAGAGAAAGGTTTTCTGAGAAAAATATGATTTCACAAGAACATATGAAAATGACTGACGTCTAGACTATTATAAGAATTTTTTTTCACATCTAGACAGATTTTAAATCTACTATTTGTAGTGTAAAGTCACAAAAACATGCTTTTCATTTTCCTTATTCAAACACAGGAAAAAAAAAGCTTGCTAGGAACAATATTGCTTATAATAAATGGATTTTTTGAATTCATGAACTTGCCTTAAGATTTCTGTTAATCTACTTGCTCTTTTATTTCAAAAAAAAAAGAGAGAATATTTTAGGTTTTTAATATTTTAGGCATGGGTCTAAAATATTCAAGAGTTGAAGTATTTATTTCTTTTTTTACACAGCATTTATTATTGTTGTTGTTTAGTGAATATTTTGTAACAGAAAAAAAATATTTTTTATGTTATTGTAGATTTGTTCCCTATCCTTGTTCCACTGATTTTAGCAAGAAAGGAAACCGTAGCAACAATAACAACAACAAAACCATGATTTTGCATAGCATATTATATTCTAACTTTATTCAGAACCCATCAGAATTTCATGACACCAAATTGTTAAAGAAGTAGTGTATTTAGATTTTTTTAAAAGAACAATTTGTTTTTACCAAGTACTTGAGCAATTTCATATAAATACACTTCATGAAATAGATACATTCTTGTGAAAGTATTTTAATCCAATCAGAATTTTCCAAGGACAAAACATTCTACTCAGAATGATTTAATCATCTGTGTTTTTAATGTTTAATGGCATTTGTGAACTACTGTTGAGTGCATAATGGTTTCTGTATTTACCAATAGAGTAACTTCACTGTCTGGAAGTTACACATTTCTCTAAAATGCTTTGAAATAATAGCTACTGTAATGCTAATTCCTTTTCATTTAAAGAGAATCTAGTACTCCTAAATTGAAACACCATGTCACGTACTCCTTGTTTAGAGCAGTTCAGTGAAATACCTATTAGTGTCATTTATTCATAAGGATGATGAAACTGTCATCGTGTTATACAATTATATCTATGTATAAGTAGGAAGCTCTCCACAATGTTGCTGTTGCGAGGCTGATTAAGACTGTAGATGAAGATCTTTAAATATAATGATTGACAATGGGAACCTGCTGGGAGAAAATGACAGATGCCAACAGGGTTTTCAGTTAATACCATTCTAGAAGATTTCATGCTTCATCTTTTATAGAAATCTCTGGCTTTGGAGTTTGATTTCATTTGCCTTTTATTTGCGATTTCCTTGCATCCCATCAACACACATCTCAATTCCCTCACTTTTCTTTCTATCACTTATGTCCTATTTGCTTGGTGTTGGTCACAAAGCTAATTGAATAGTCTGCCTCCCTCTTTCAACCTTCTTCAAAACCACTGAGCAGATGGTCTTGCTATCACTTTGTCCAGCATTTGCAGCTTAAAACCCAAACATAAAAAATCAGGAAACATAAATGTGTACTTTTTCATATTTTTTTTTCTTTTGTTATTCTCTGATGGTGTAATGAAAAGTCAGGCCAAAACAGAGAGAAATTTATTTCTCTGGATGCTTAACTTCTCGTATTTATAGCTCCACACTTCTGCGTTTCTTGGGGGAGAGGCAATGCTCACCTACTCACACACACACACATACACAGAGGACTGCACTTTTCAGAGATGCTTGCCTGCCATCCTCACTTCCCTGCTATATAGGAATATAACTGAGTTAGTTATAGCTTCAATATCTATACCAGTCTCAAGTTCAGCTACAGGATTTCTGGAAGGTGTTTCTGAGGGGTTTCTGCACATAGGATAGCAATGAGAGGAGTTATTGCTTTAAGTCTCTTCATTCGTTTATAGGTTTGTAAAAGATGACACTTTAGGTACTGGAGTGACAAACTTTGACATAAGGAGTCTATGTATTTGAGGGAGAAAACAGCTCATTCACATCTTTACTACACTGTGTAGTTGCTAATTATTCAGAGGATTTCTGCCTCAGCCACCTTGTGCCCTATTAGACATTGTATACCTATCACCTTTGAAAAGAGAAAGATTCAACAAAGTTCAACAAGCACAATTGCAGGGTCCTTCACCTGGGGAAGAATACCCCAGGCACCAGTACACATTAGGGGTTGACCTCCTGGAAAGCAGCTCTGTGGAGAGGGGTTTGGGAGTCCTGGCTGACAACAGCTTAACCATGAGTCAGTACAGTGCCCTCGTGGCCAAGAAGGTCAATGGGATCCAGGCTGCATTAGGAGGAGCATTGCCAGCAGGTCAAGAGAGGTGATTCTCCACCTCTATTCAGCATCTAGAATATTGGATGCAGTTGTGAGTTCCCCAGTACAAGAGGGATGTGGAGCTTCTAGAGAGGGTCCAGCGTAGGGACACGCTGAGGGACTGGAGCATCTATGGTACGAGGGAAGATTAAATGAGCTGGACCTGTTTAGCCTAGAGAACATTGAGAGGAGATCTGATCAATATTTAAAAGTACCTGATGGGAGAATGTAGGGAGGATGGGGCCAAACTCTCCTCCATGGTGGCCAGTGACAGGACAAGGCATAATGGGTACAAGCTGAAACACAGGAAGTTCCACCTCCATGTGAGGAAGAATTCCTTTCCTGTGAGGCTGACAGAGCCCTGGAACAGGCTGTCCAGATGCCAGGTTGTGGAGTCTCCTTCTCTGTAAATCTTCCAAGCCACCAAGATGCCACCCTGTGCCATGTGCTCTAGGTATCCCTGCTTGAGCAGGGGGGTTGGACTAAATGGTCTCTACAGGTCCCTTCCAACCTCAACAATTCTGTGATTCAAAGAGGAAAACCATCAAGAGCAAATCTTACTGGAAAATTATAGCTGTATATTTACTGTGTATCAGCATATCAGATAAGTGCCAGTCTACAGCTTCGACATGGAAATGGTCCTGCAAAGTGCAACTGGTATGTGTGTTGTAGGCAGTTTTACAAACTTTAAACCCAAAGAGCATGTTTGACAGAATGAATAGAGACTGGTCTACACTGAGGAACTTTAGGGACACATCTACCTGTTCTTTCCCCTCCTTTTGTCTTTCACTTTGGATGTCATCATGTGTGACTAAGGTGATGAATGAAAACACCACCAGTAGTACCCAAAGCAATAGATTTCTAAGAATTCCTGACTGTGAGGCAGTGGAAGTGAAGTATGCAAAATATATTTTGTTTTCAAAACATATTTTATTTTGGTCTGATGGAGATGTGTGGTGGATTTGAAATATTTGGTGATATTTGTGCAAGCAAAATGCAAATAACTACCTTAGAGCCCATATGAGTAATAAGATTTCTTCATTATTGATACCTGGGTAGCAGAAAGCTAAGATAGTTTACAATCTGGGCAAAGGTATTAAGTTAAATAAGTTAAGGGTTCACCACTTTATATAGCAGCATGTTCCTATCACCGTAGTTAAGATTGTGTCAGCATTTGCAATATAAATAATTTATGTTTTTGTAACTCAGCAGGAGAAGATCACTAGACTTGCTATATTTTAAATGAATTATTTGCTCAATGTAACTTAAAGAGCCAAGGCAGGTATGCTAAAACCTTTCTTCTAGGGCATTAGTGTGTATGCTAGACATTTCAGCTGCAGCCAGCTTGTTAAAAATATTCCTTAGTCTAAATATGATGTTCATGTGATCAGGAAAGGATAAATTTGGGATCTAGTCCAAGAACAGTAGTGACTATCAATATTTGTCAAATAATGAATAATAAGAAATCTTACACATTATAATTACTTACACATAGTGCTTACAATGAGGACAAGTGAGAGTGCAGGAAGATTAGTTTTGATACCAGATGATCTGGGAATCCTGGGTTTGCATTCGGAAGATGAAAATATATACTCACTGTCCAGGACTCTTTCCAAAAAAGTACTTAAGCATGCAGTTTTTTATGGGCTCATGAGCCATCTTACTGACTTCATGCCAATTGCTCACATGGATAAGCTGAAGTGCAGGCAAAAATATTTAATTGTGGCTGAGGCATACCTAGGAGATAAAAGAGAAAGAATGAGGTTGTAGCCAGGCAATGATGTCCATTAATTCAGCCATGTCATTACCATTATTCCCAAAAGTTTTCAGCATTCATCTGACTCCCTCCAAACAATTCTGAAAAATATATTAAAAAAAGAAAAGCAGGAAAAGGACCAATCTTTCTGATAGCCTTAAACCAATTCTAGACATTATTATTATTGGTGTAACTCCTTGTTAGTTTATCAGAGACAAATATCTACTGGAATGTTTCAGCACAGTCATTTTGTAAATTTTCTTTGTTTTTATGAACATTCTATGTATAAAGACACAAATTAATGATTTAAACTCAATGTAAAAAAAATTGATTTGCAAGTTGGTAAAATACTCTCACTCTGAGTCTCTGAGCCCCCACATGATGTAATTTATTTTTTGCTACATACCATTAAAGGATATATTAAAGTATAGGATAAAGATATATATACAAATAGGTATGTAGTCTTAGAGTAAATGTTTCTGAAATAAGCACATTTGTAATGCTGTTGCAATTAACTGTAAAAATTAAAAAGCTGAAGGATTATATCCCAGAGTTCATTGTCAATTTAGTGTGATTCCACAGAAAGACATATGTTTTGCATTGCAGACCGATTTTAAAAAGGACAGGACAACTTGCACTTTTTTACTTTAATCCCTTGACTTAAGTCATTTCATTTTTACTTCTTTTATTCCTGGAAATTTTTGTTCCCCAAAGTATACATCTTCATGAGATTAGGCCAGAACTGGGGTATTCAGATTTGTTCTAGCATTGTGCCAATTGATTCCCTTGTGTGGTTGGAAAGGATTTTTTTTTTCCCTTTGCAGAACAGATTTTTCACCCTTTCATACCAAGACAAACAGATGAGAAGATGCACTACATTCTAGTTTGATAAATGCTCAGTTTAGTTTTTGTTCAGGATCAGAAAAGATTTAAGGATTGAAAGGAAAATAGAAAACCACATTAGGCAAAAGTGAAGATTGAAATTTTGAATAAAATGAGTTATGAACCATGAGTTATGAACCAGAAATTCTTCTATTCTTTAATAACTACAGAGATCACAGAATCACAGAATGGTTGAGGTTGGAAGTGACCTGTAGAGACCATCTAGTTCAACGGGGACACCTAGAGCACGGGGCACAGGGTGGCATCCAGGCGGATTTGGAAGATCTCCAGAGAAGGAGACTCCACAGCCTCTCTGGGCAGCCTGTTCCAAGGCTCTGTCACCCTCACAGGAGAGAAGTTCTTCCTCATATGGAGGTGGAACTTCCTGTGTTTCAACTCGTACCCATTACCCCCTCATCCTGTCACCGATCACCACGGAGAAGAGTTTGGCCCCATCCTCCCTACAAGTTCCCCTCAGGTACTCTCAGCCTTTTCTCCAGAGATGACAATATGAATCCTGTGCCTGATCCAAGACAACTTTTTCCTTCTAACTGCCTTGTGTGGAAACATAGGTGCTGAACAAGGATTTTATAGAGCTAAGATTCCATGAGAAATTGATAAACCCTGTCAAACAAAAGATGTCCTGCAGTGGATGAGTTATTGCTGGCCAAAAGATATATGCGTTCTTTATTAACTGTACACTGATTACATCTCTTCATTTTGTCCCTTTTTTGCAATCTCCTGGGCACTAATTATGCCCTTCTTCTAGCTTTCTAGAAGAACAATTCTTTAAATAACCCTGGTATGCGTTAAATTATAGGAAAAAAAAAAAAAAAAGGCCTGCAGCAATCACATCTGATCACCCATCTGATCAACGGGGCTTGTTGTTGCTTTGGGTTTATTTTATCCACTCACATTAAAACAAAACAAAACAAAAAAAATGCACTGGATCATTGTATGATATGACCATATGCCCCGAAGTTCTGTCATATTCACTCAGATGACTTCCTTCTCTGGAAATCAGCACAGATGCAACATTTTCATGAGCAAACCTGAGGACGAGCTCATAAGGTGTCCTCAGAAAGTTTTAAAAGAGAAAAACTATTTGAAAAGATCCTCTCAGGTTTAAAATCACTCGAGGAGCTGAAAAAGATGAAAGCTGAAAAAGATCTTGATGAGAAGAAAATTCTTTGTGGTTTTCTTTAAAACTACGCCAAGTAATAGGAAAAGAGTTCTAAAACTGCAGCCTTTGGAGCGTGTTTTAGCTCTCTGTGGAGGGCATATTTGCAGAGTTGCCTGTATGGTACAGTGCAATGGTCTCCCCAAATACCAGTCAAGCCTTCAGACATATCTGCCAAAGCTGCTTTATATTTTGCTTTTGTATTTTGCCTCACTGCAGTGTCCAGTCTCTGAAATGATGTTTTGGTTTTATTTTGAAATCCTCTGAACATATTTCTTGTTTGTGAGTTAATCAGGCCAGTCAGGGTTTTATTTCAATACTTTGATCCATTAAAAACAGGCCTCTGAAAGGAATATAACTCATTTCTAATCATAGTACAAAGAGATGTAATTTACGTATCTATCCTCCATGTAGGGAGTTTATAATACTACAGTGTTGTTAATATATTCTGTGCTCAGATTGCTTTAAATATGAAGATGTAGATTTCAATATCATTCTATTCAATTTGACTGATGTTTGAAGGACACCTTGCTAGTTTTACCTGGGTTCATAGGACAGAGTTTTCTCCGTTTCAAGAAGGTTCCTGTCTATTCCTGACTTTGGTAGTGCAGCAATCAGTTTGTAATGCTGCTATTTGCCTTTGGTCTGACCTTGATCATTAGTGCTGAGTCTTAAATCTCTAGAGAAAGGTTAGGAGAAGGCTCTCATGAGACAGGGCGGTAGCTATAAAATCAATACAATGAAACTGTCTTGTATATGCACCAAAAAAAGGAAGAAAAAAAAACAAAAGTTGAGTTTATTCAGTAGATGGCAGTAAGAGCTAGCAAGAAGCCTGCAGGCTGGTCTCACAGGCCTTTTGCACATTAATCATACATACAGAAAATTCCACAAAGTACAAGCTGACAAAGACCTTGCTTTGCCACAATCAATCTTTATTCACCACTAGATTAAAGTGGTTAGATACACTTGATTGCCTCAGGTTCAGGATAAAGCTTATAAATAACTACATATATGTAATCTGCTTAAATTTGTGCCATTCCATTTTTGTATTGTATTTTTTTAACTGAGATTGCGGTGGTGTAATCCATTTATTCTTAGCTTTCCACCCAGTCCATCTGTCACCTTGACAGTGAAGCTGTAATTTTAATGTTTGGCTGTGTAAATGTTTAAAGCTTCATTCTTTTATTTACAAAGGAGAAGGATACAGCTAATAGAGTGTAGCTGGAAGCGGACTGTCTCTGCTCTCTTGTCTTTACTCCAAGACTTTCATTGCTGTGTGCCTTTGTGTTTTAAACTGAAATGGCACCAGAATGGTGGCATAAATGCTGCATTGTACTGCAAAATCCATTTTGGACAGCTCAATTCTCCAGCCTGCTCTGTTTTTGCCTGTTGACAATGTACAAAGGATGTTCTCATTATTCGCTTTGGAAAGTTATCAGTGCAAATGTTTTCCTAACATACAGTCAGTAACAGGAATTGTGTAAGTACAGTCAAAATAAAGAAAAATGATGTGGATCAATTTTCCAGTTCACTCTATAATGAAATGGCTTGTCTAGAAATGTATGTTAAGGTCTGTGTAATGTTGCAGATTGTTTTTGGCCTAAATATATAAAAATATGAATTCTGTATTTAACTTCTCAGACTCACCAAGGGTTTTGGCTCTATTTGCTCAACCCATGAATCTGTGTAGCAGTCATGCTCATGATGCTTCCACAGTATAACATCTAAAATATATAATACATACATCCATGCATACATACATACATATATATATATATATAATCACAAGAAAAATAAAAAAGAAAAATGAGGGAGAAATTAGTTGTGGCATTTAGCTATAAATGCAGAAGTTTATATGGAGGTTAAAACAGGAAAGAACCATCTCTGAAAAAAAGTCTTTCTTGACAATGCATGGTTCCTGTTAGAAGTAAGTAGAGTCAGAGCAGATACATATACTTGTGAAACCTCTAGTTAGCATAAGAATCAGATAACCAGAAAAAAAGACATTTATGTATGTATGTATGAATGTGATTACAAAATACTGACAGAATTCATTTCTGACAGAACTACTACAGAGCTTCTGACAAGCTGCAATTACTGTTTGGGTGCTTGCGTGCAGAATCACAGCTACTGCAGTTCAAATGCAGATGCCACGTTTCAAGCAGCCTGCACAGCCCTAATCACTAAGTGGGGAGCCAGTTGCTCCGTGGAAATGAGCGGAGCGGAACAAGCGTCCCCCTAGAGCACATCGATGTTTTACATTCTGCCGGAATCCGCCAGCGCGTGTCATGCTGGCATTCAGAGAAAACAACAGGTGGTGATTTCAGATTTCCCAGGTGAGGACCACAATCAGTTGATCAGACCATAGTTGCCTTTTTCCCTGGGGCAAACGCAAACACGCACGGATTGGTCCTTGCAGTCGTGCTTCATTGGTGTCCAGTTAGCTTCTGACACCACCAGCTTAAACTACATCTCCTTTCCAGGCAGATAACTTTATCCTTTTGCCAAGGACACTCACATCAGTCACAGCATTCTTTGTCAGCTATGGCTGTGTGAAAATCATTCTCTTTTAACTCTTCAATAAGTAGACATATTTTACTAACAGCTTCTCTTCATTCCACAGTTTTTGAATTGTTTTGTTATTTTTTTTAGCACTTTCTTCTCATTAAAACTAAAACAGCGTTCTTTAAATATGTCCCTTATTAATCAAACGCCGGAGACTATACAATAGACTTCAGTAAAAGCTGAGATTTATTCACTGTACATATGAGACAGTTGAACAACCTGTAATTTAATCTCTTTCTGTGTCTCTTTTTCCTTTTTTTTCCTTTTCTTTCTGTTTTCCTTATCAAGTGATTGGTAAGCTGTAGAAAACTCTATCCATCTCCTTGATTAATATTCTACAATGCTACCTTTGGTTTCCCTGTCAGTATGAAGGTTATAAAAATATAGTAGTACTCATGAAATAGACAATATCCCATGGAGAAGACAAGAATGTTAAATATACATAGTATTTTTTGACAAAACTGTTGATGCAGGGCTGAAAAGGAAGAAAAAGATAATAGCACAATATTAATAGCTTATGGGGAAAGGGTTCTCATCTTTGTATTTTAATGATCTTGTATTTGTTTTACACTGACAGGAAATTTGGAACCTGTATCTCTTTAATAAAACAAAACTTAAAAGAATTATCAAAATTTCACTAATATTTCTCTGTGTTTCATGTTCACAGCTAGAATTGACTGGAATTGTGAAAAGGGTGAGCAGATCAGAGTGAACTTAAGTTTATGTTTTTAAGTTTAAGTTTTAAATCATATCTGGGATCAAAATGTATCCCACCTTACTCATTTCAAGTGATGATCAGACAAATATGGGCCTGTTTAAACTCATATTCAAAAGACTCATATGAGTTCTGTTGATAACTTATTAGTGCCAAAGAAAATTGAGATATTTAGAAGTATCTTCCTCTTCATTGTGAGTTTTGCATTGGAATATTATAATGAATTAATATCTGTCTCGGGAAACAGGTATTTATAGCATTAATTTTACTTATCATTAGTAGCGTAAATTTAGTGTTAGTGACAAAACGACAGGATAATGATTTCTGAAAGTGAACAACAGAAATTATGTTCCCTATCAAAATTATGTTAATATGTTTAAAAATTAGAAACACGGAAGGCAGCTAAAGACAATCTGACAAGTTACCCTCACTATTTGTAAATAAGAAAAAAAAAATAACGGAAGAGAGAAAGGGCTAGTGGCACAAAAATTGCAGTGGGAGGAAACAAAGCACTTACTGTACAGAGGTATTTTTTCTATAAAGCATTGATATTAAAAGTTAATCCCCAAAGTTCCTTCTTATTTCAAAATATTGATGCTTACAGCAGTCACTCCATTTAAATTGCATTATATTCAAACATACTACAATACTAGCAGTATTATACTACAAAAGTATTTTATTAGACATTTTAATCTTTATTAGTGCTCCATTGAGAAATATCCACCTCTTTTATTAAACAGATTCATACAAGAAAAAAGATCCTGTATTTATTGTCTTGTGGCAGTGTCATTTGATCAAATTGTCAATCCTTTGTACATGCAATTGTGTTAACTGCCATTCAAAAGGCAGGTGCCTGGCAATACCTTTTTCATCTTTCTTCCTACAAGCATACTCATCTATCATTCACTAAATATACTGTCTTTACTTTAACAGCATAATTGAATGTAAAAGTATAAGGGAAGTACTGTGACTTACTCAATTTTTACAAGACTTGGAGGAATAAAACAACACATTTGGAGACAATTTTGTGTGTGTATGTGTGTCTGTCTGTCATAATAGCTTTTGCATCAGTAAGCTGTCTGCTTGCAAAACAGTTCTCTTTTAAATGACTGCATGCTCTGCCCTCCAAGACATTATGGTTTTGCTATGCAATGTAAGTGTATTGATTATAAAGTGGGTGGAAAACTGCCTGGTCACAAAGTGCCAGCAGTGCAACATCCAGCTGAGAGTCATTTATTGGTAGTGTCTCAGGATTCATTAGTGGGGTCAGCATGTTCAACAACTTCTTTGTTAACAACCTGCATGATGAGAAAAAGTGCACTCAGCAAGTTTCCTGAAGATAGCAAACTGGTAAAAGATGTGGAGAGGAGGGCTCCTCTTCAGAGGGACCTGAACAGACTAGAGAAATGGGCTGACAGGAAGCTGGTGAGGATGAGCAGAAGTGAATACAAAGTCCCGCATCAGTGAAGGAAAAACTCATTGCAAAGAACAGGTTGGGCACTGATTGGCAGGAAAGCATCTTTCCTGAAAAAGTCCTGGGGGTCTGACAACAAATTCAACACTTTAAAGGGAGTGTGCCCTTGCAGCAAAGGCCAACCACATAGTGGGCCATACTAGCAAAAATGAGCCAGCAATGAGAGATTACAACAAAGATGGTAAGAAGCTACCTTGACCAGAGAGGTCAAGGTAGCCTTCCAAGAAGGTGAGGGGTTGAAGATCATTTTACCAAAGAAGTGCTAGCCATTACTGCAAACAGGAACTCTTTTCTGTAGTATTGAGATATCATCATTATAAACTGTAAGCCACCTGATAGAGGAAGGAATTATTTTAGTTTTGCTTTAAGTTTTATTTGAAGAGTAGCCTGTAAAAATAACGTTTTTTCTCTATATTACTAAAATGCAACTATTTCAATTGGATGCTCTTGAGCATGTAGGCATTAAAGGAAATATTCTGAGGATATGTCTATTTAACATAGTGTAATACCATGTCTACAAACCTGACCTACAGGCTGAGGTGCTGGTTTCATTAAAGTAATAGTTTTATTTGCTTGGGTTTTGTTTGTTTGTTTGTTTTTATTTTAACCAAGTTCAGTACTTATATGTTTAATATAGCTTCTTTATGGCTTTTCTGATAGTGGATTAACACTATGTTCTCCTGAAAGTATTGTTTTGAGAGACAGTTTCCCCCAAAAAATCACATTTGTATTATCTGAACTGACTCCTTGGGAGATATACTCATGATTTTTTTCTCCTGATATTATGATCCTTCAAAAACTTATAGATCAATTAAATTCTGGTAACATTTCATGCAACAAATACTGTTCTTGGAAACTAGAACTAAGAGAGTTGGAAGAACTTATAACTATTAATAACTAGTCTTACTGGGAACTTGAACTGAGCAAACAAACAGTCTTACTCATCCTTTTTGAAAATCACATCCCATGTAAGTTTTTATAGGCTTTTATTTTGAAGAACTTTACACTTGTTCAATAAGAGTTTAGAAAATGAAGGATTATCCAATGTAGTTTAAAAAGAAAGAAAACCCACAAGATTAGGTATGTTTAATTTTTTTAAAGTAATAAAATGTTTTTAAAATGCATTATTATAATTCAGAATATGCCAAGATGGAAGATGTTTCCTTGTGCATGTGAAGAAAATATCTTTAGCTGTGTACTGCACGTTTTTATATCTAGATCCTATTGTTTTTTTCCCCTGAAAGTCCCTCCTGATGGATCTCTCACAGTAGACTCGGCCTGCCTATGTTAATTCTGACATTGCCATTTTAATCATATTTGTATCTTTGTTCTGCATTAATTTATAGGAAAAAAATTCTTAGTAATATGGATCATTTTTGAGTAAAAGACACCAGATGCATTTTTAAATGGTCTTGTTTCTATGGCAATGGATCAGCCATTTGCCAGTGAAATCAAAAGAATTTAATAAAACAAACAAATCATCCTATAGACAAACCTTTAAGTTTTCTTTTACTAATCTGACCTTCATTTTTTAAAAATAATTTTTAGGTAGGACAAGTTTTTGCATTAGTACTTTCTATCTCAAATAGTCAGTGTTGTAATTAAAGAAAAATCCAAAAGTGGTATGTGATAACTGCTTTTGTAATTACAAAGGCATAACCAAAAACTCGGTCATGTCTTCAGTGATATGGTGTATTTGGTGGTGCAAGTGTTCAATTGAAATTATTTGGCGTCATTTTTAACCTTAAATTAGCACTGGCAAGAGGATGAAACCTGGGTGAGTTTGGAAGGCATCCTCAGATGTTTTAGAAAGCAAAACTAAACATATTCTCTACTCAGTATATTTGAAAGGAATGTTTTAAGCCATCTCCTACTATCATGGCAAGAGTATTTATTTGCTTGTCTCTATTTGATATCATTAATAGTTTCTGAGCTTAATCTTCATTTTATGACACTTATTACCCTCCCTCTCCCCCCGCCAAAAAAAAGAAGTAGGATTATTTTAACCATTGGCTTTGAATAGTACTAATTATATACAAGATAGACAGACTAAAAAAAACCACAACCCAAGATAGAATTGCAGTACTTTGGCAAGGTGTTTACTTAACTTTCTTTTACATTCATTACTCTGTTACCATTAATCACATTTTTAACACTATTCATTTGTTTACAATACCTAATGTCATTTGAGATGCCTTAGGGTACCTAAGATAGTCCTATGTGGCTCATAGATAGGAGAGAGGACTTACAGGAGAATCTATTTTTCTGAGCAACAGCTAGTTTAGGAGTTAAACTACACCAGTTAAGTTAAAGCTACACCAGATAAATTAAGCTCAGGCAGTTGACTTCCATCCTTTTCTTTTTCTTTTTCTTTTTCTTTTCTCTTTTCTTTTTTCTCTTTTCTTTTCTTTTTTCTCTTTTCTTTTCTTTTCTTTTCTTTTCTTTTCTTTTCTTTTCTTTTCTTTTCTTTTCTTTTCTTTTCTTT
>JAUBNY010001077.1:1240474-1251002 GCA_032275445.1 Crypturellus soui
AAAAAGAAAAAGAAAAAGAAAAAGAAAAAGAAAAAGAAAAAGAAAAAGAAAAAGAAAAAGAAAAAGAAAGAAAAAGAGAGAATATGAGAGTCTTTACCTATTAATTATAAGAGTCCATTCATACATATTTAGACACGATTTTGGGCACGAGTGTTTAATCATATATGTTAAAAAGCTGTTAGAATGGTAACCAGCGTAAATTTGGTCTTTTCCAACTAGAACTCAAAGAATTCTGAGGAATAGCTTAATAGCAGGAAGAAAATCATGGACCTTTCCTATTAATCAGTTTGCATGTTGAATCTTATTTTTGAATCTTATTTGTGATTTTAGCCTAAATATGTAGCCTGGTCTCTGTGCGTGCCAAATTTACCGTTATGTAAATATCCTAATTGGATTATCAAAGAAGTCCCTTTCCTGAGCAAATTTAGTCATTCTGGAAATCCAGATACCCTCTATACATACTGGTGAGATAACAGGGAGAAGCATATGAAAAAAAAAAGAGTATTAAAAACCTCTCAGGTGAATATTCTGAATATTCTAACAGTGGAAACACCTACAGCAACATTAGTCATTCCAGGCATTCCTTAGAGTTAATGAAAAGAAATTGGTAATTTTAGAGTGTTATTTTTATCCTAAAGTGTATGTTCAAAGTAAGTTCATTAAATCTCAGTCTAACAGAGTTTTTTTTTTTCTCTTTAAATGACAAAGGATATCCAAAGTTGACCACCTAGATGTGGAGAATTATGTTATGCATAACTAAATTATTCGATATAAATCCAATTGTTTTTAACTGCCATTTTTTCCCCAGAAAAGTTTTCAACAATTTCTGAAATGAAAGGTTTAGGAGACAAATAGCGTTTTGCAGATGCAGTGCCATTAGCTGATGTGATTTCCAGTTTTTGTCTTCATGTTGCATTTTTACAACACAGGGATAGAATAAAACCCTTTCTATGAACATGTTTTATAATAAAAATGATGTAATTTAGAAAAGTTGAAACTAAGATATTCTTGAGAAGAAGTTTGTATAAGATGAAAGAAAGGAAAAAAATGAATTTCAGGATACAGAATCCAGTTGCAGTTGGAGTATAAAAAAACACCTTGCTCCCAGAGCTGAAAACATATAACCTCATACATACAAACTATTTAAAAAATGAAAAAAAATGTTGAACAGAATATTAGAGAATAATTATATGTTCAAGAAAACAAACACTATAAAATTAATACTAGCATTCTTTATTATTATGCATATTATAAATATGCAATCAGATAAAAAGTAAATGCACACACACAGTGAGGTAGAAAGTTGCAATATCTCAAGCAAAAACACACAGATAGATTCAGATGAGGGACCATCGGACTCATTATCCTGTTTCCAACACTAGCTATAGGTGGGAGCACAGGAAAGAGAAAGAACAGGGCAAAAAGATAATATTTTGAAATATTATAACCTTCATGTAGTTTTAGCACAGGACATTTCCACATAAATGCTACCTACTCTGTCAGTAAAAATGGGTAACCATCACTTTCATTTATTCTAGTTTCTTTTATATTTTGTCACTAATGGTGGCTTCTGACTTCTTTTGCTGGTATTCAGGCTTTCAAAACTACTGCTTGTTATGGCAAGAAATGAGTGTTGTCTTCATGTAAGGACAAGCATTTTAAGACCATAACCATAGTTATTTCACAGCTTCTGATTTGAAAAGACTGCCAAACATGACTGATACAAGGACAGACAGGAGAAGAGTAGAGCATGCAAGGGCAAAAATATGTGGGTGTACATGTATTTGAATAAGGTGTTATAATTCCAGTGAAGGACTGTATGTCATACTGTCTGTCAGTTTACATGATTTTATTTTTAACTTTTTAAGTAAAGTGACAGTTATGTAAGGACAAAGTTTTTATAAAGTAAGATTTTATACCTGCATTAACAGTATCTTTCAGGTACAAAATGAATTAATAAAGATATATCATCTGGTAGACTTCTGTAACATTTTCATATGTATCTTAACAAACCTAATTTCTGTATTTCACTTAAAAAGCTGTTTACGTTTTAGAACTCTACATCAGAGCTAATAAAAGTTGAGAAAAGTGTGATTGGAGGAGATGAGAGGGAAAGAGCAGAGGAGAGGAAAGCTGGCAACTGGCCTAACACTCCATTTAGAAAAGAGACAAAGCAACAAATTGTCTTGCATTGCTAATTTATGGATATCTCTAAGGAAGAATTTAGGTTCATAACTGCTGTCTTATGGTACCTAAGCCAAACATTCAGCTTAGCATCTCAAATTTAGCTCTTGCCTGACCTTGAAGGTTGCTGCATCTCTGCCAGCACCGTCTCTCAGTGTCTGTATTTCCTAGGGCATGGGCTATACTATATAAAATTTGATGCCCAAAGATTTTCTTATCAATGAACTAGTTCAAATATTCCTTCTCAAACTATGTCCCAAAACTTTGTTAATTACACATGCAGCATCACAACAGGTGCATTCTAGTACCATCAAACTGATATTCACATAAGAAGTCTGAATGAGCTGTGTGAACATACTACGATGTGCTTGACATCCAGAACTTATTTATTCCTTCCTGGCGTGTGCTTTAATTTTAGATAAATATTTGGAAAAAGTCTTCAAAATGAAATCTACTGAACTGTGGGAATTGTTTTTTAAAGTAAATGTCCTCATCTTCTCCATTTACTGAAATGAATGTTTTGCAGATATTGTATGAACAGTTCAACTGCAGCAGGCCATTCACTGTTTTTACCTTGTGATTCCTGTTCTGTAATGTGGAAATCACATTGCACCTCTCAGAGTTTGAACCTAGCATTAATTTTTTATTTATTCTTAATTGAAATTGCATATTATATTTAAAATTACCTCCTTTCACCCTTATATTTAAATATTCTAGATAGGACTTTTGTAGTCTTCTGTGTGTTATTAGTCAGTCAAAACAGGGCTGTTATCTAAATTAGTTTAAATGTGAAGTATAAATAAATGTATTTATTTGATTTACATTGATTTATTAATTTATTCAGTTGAAAACTCCCTCACATATTTATTCAGTATCAGTCTGAAAATTGAAAGTAACTCCCTCAGAAGTTTCCAGGACTTTGAAAACAACAAATCACAGAATCACAGAATGGTTGAGGTTGAAAAGGACCTGCAGAGATCATCTAGTCCAACCCCCCTGCTCCAGCGGAGACACCTAGAGCACATGGAACAGGGTGGCATTCAGGTGGCTCGGAAGATTTCCAGAGAAAGAGATTCCACAGCCTCTCTGGGCAGCCTGTTCCAGGGCTCTGTCACCCTCACAGGAAAGAAGTTTTTCCTCACATGGAGGTGGAACTTCCTGTGTTTCAACTTGTACCCATTTCCCCTCATCCAATCACTGGCCACCCCCGAGAAGTTTGGCCTCAGCCTCCATACATTCGCCGCTCAGGTACATATATATATATTGATCAAATCCCTTCTCAAACTTCTCTAGGCTAAACAGGCCCAGCTTGCTTAGTCTTTCCTCATAACAGAGGTGCTCCAGTCCCTTAATCACTTTTGAGGCTTCACGCTGGACCCTCTCTAGGAGCTCCATGTCCCTCTTGTCCTACGGAGCCCAGAACTGCACCCAGTACTCCAGGTGTGGCCTCACCATTGCTGAGGAGAGGGGCAGAATCTCCTCCCTCGACCTGCTGGCTATGCTCCTCCTGATGCAGCCAGGATGCCATTGGCCTTCTCAGCCATGAGGGCACTTTGCTGACTCATGGTTAACCTGCTGTCACCCAGGACTCCCAAATCCCTCTCTGCTGAGCTGCTTTCCAGCAGGTCTACCCCTAATCTGTACTGGTGCCTGGTCCCAGGTCCCCAGGTGTAGCACTCTGTGCTTGTCCTTGTTGAACCTCACGAGGTTCCTCTCTGTCCAACTCTCCTACCTGTCCAGGTCCTTCTAAATGGCAGCACAGCCTTCTAGAGTGTTGGCCACTCCACTCAGTTTGGTATCATCTGCAAACTTCCTCAGGGTGCACTCTGTCCCTTCATCCCAGTGATGAACAAGTTGAACAGCATTCAGCCCAGTACTGACCTCCGAGGCTGTAGGAGGCTGAAGGCCTCCAACTAGACTTGGATTCATTTATCACCACCCTCTGAGCTCTCAGTCCTTTTCACTGTCCACTCATCTTACTCACACTTCCTGAGCTTCCCTTTGAAGCTTTGAAAGTCTCCCTGAACTCAGGGTAGACAATATCCATGTCTCTCCCATCGTCCATTGAGCCAGTCATCCCATCATAGAAGGCTATGAGAATGATGGAATAAAATCCAGCAGTCCAGCACAGTTCTTCAGGAGTTCAGAAGCTCAAAGCAAGCAAAAAATAAATAAATAAACAAATAAATAAAGATGCCTCTATTGTTCACAGGAATCCTTAGGATAATAGAATAAAACCAAAAAAGGAGAAAACATCTTAAGTACTCCCAGATACCTGAATTGCATATCATAGACGTGTTAGTTGCTCAGTGTTAGTTAAAAACAGTGAAGACATGAAGAAATTGGCATAAACTCCAATAAAAGGAGTAGACCCTAGAAAGCATGTATGCAGTCCTGTAGCCACCAGTTACTGACTATAGTGACCTCTAGAACTGACCAGTGACCTCTAGTAGTCTAGAACTTCTAGAACTTCTTATGTCATCCTCTGGACTCTTTTGTTCCACATTTCATTTTAGAGTCACCTCTAGAGTCACAGCACAGACTGTTCACAAAGAATAATTATTTGCTATTGCTACTTCTTAACTACGAGTGTCACGTAAGACAATTCCACAGAGTTAAACGAAACTTGAAACAAACTAAAGAAACAGTTACTGGACCAGTAGATAATTTCTATCAGCACTGAAAAAGGCAAAAATCAGCTCAGGCCAGGCAAAAGTCAGAGGAGTCTTGGACAAAGAACTCCAGGAGGCCCAGTACAAAGCTTGTGGCCTTTTACTAATGCTAAAGTAATCATATTTACATGTTCAGTTTTGCTTTTGCTACTCAGCTGAACTCCCTGCCTCAGTAAAGTAAAAGACGTGAGATGCATGGTGTCATAACTGTTGGTCAAATAAGGTAAGAGCTCAAATTTAATGGTTGGTAGGAATAGAAGAGCAAATGATTTTATAAAACTAAGCTATATTCTTGATTGACACAATGATTATTCGTATTTATTACTGAATATCATCAGTAAGATCAATAAGAATAAGAAAAAAAAGGAATAAAAAGTCAAACTTTTTTATATTTTCCACTCCGGTGACACTTCAAATTTGTCTTTTTAATGCTAAAAAACATTTTTTTCTCCAAATATTAGTTTAATAAGAGAAAGAAAAAACTCAGCTTCATGACAGTTCACTCTTACTTTCTTTTTCTTTATTTGTTTTCTCCAGCAGCAATGTAAACTGTTTTGTACACCTTTCCTGCAGTTTGTATTCCAGTCAGTAAGGATTGCTGGAATGGATTTTCTTGACACTACTGCGTCAAAATCTTGACCCAGCCTTTGTGCTTTTTCTAACAGAGGCGAAAAAGACCTTTCACATTCCACTAAGGAAATTGCTTGTCTATAAATGTATCACTTCTGCTTCTGAGCTGTTAGCAGTACATCTTGAACTGAATTCAGCTGGAGTAGGAAAACAGTATTTCAGATCATTACAGCTGGTTTTCAAATTGAAATGCTGTGTCACTTTGACCTGTGTTTTGTTCAATATTGGTTTACAAGTTTCTTTTTCAAAGCTAATTCTTCAACAGATAAAAATACACTGTACATTTCACTGAGAATCTCTGACTCTGCAAAAGTTCTGTAATTTGCATAGAACATCATTATAATAATTGGCTCCACTGTGTCAGGCAGTGCACATAAGCGAAGTGAAAGGTGATTGTGACCACGGCAAGCAGTACAGATGATGGCTGAAAGAGGCTGAAAGTAAAATAACTTGTTCACTTTCAGAAAAGTGACAAATGCCTGGAGGAAGCAGAGAATGAAGATTTCCTGAATGCAGATTAACTTCATGTCTAGTTGGTCCAGAAGTGTGGCTTCATGTTTGAAGCCAAAACATAAAAACCGGTTTTATCTGTTTTGGTTAATACTTTTTACAGGACAGGTGGTGGGAATATTCACTTAATCATGCTTGTATTTGAATTTTTAAAATGTTACAATAAGCACACAAGTGCCCCCTCAGTTATTCATTTTATTGCTCAGATATTTCATTGTCAGATTTATCACTCCATAAAATATGAAGTACCTTATGTTCATGTATGTAAAGTTTTTATATTCCATCCATTCATTCTATTCTAGATTTTTAAAATAAACCTACCATATGTTTTATCTACCAAACTGATAGATAAAAAAAATATGTATAGAGCTATGGAAAATATTCAAGTTATTTAAATTTATAGGCAAATAAAATATCAGTAACTTTAGTCATAAAAAAGTCTGATTTATTTTCTATCTAAGATTTTGAGGAATTACAAACAAGATTTTTCGTTCTATTATCTATTACATCAATAAACTTCTTGAGGCACATTCTGCATTTCCTTTAGGATGTTTATAACAAAAATAAAATTAAAGAAAGATTTTCCACCACTGTAAGTGAAGAATGACAGAGGAGAGTCCATTTTGGAATTAGATTATGGTCTGTCATGGTATCAACTCTTCCATCTTCTGTTTGGAAATTTTATTTAGGTGTGTTTTGATGAAGAAGGAAGAAAGGAGCTCTGATTTGCTTATTCCTTGATTTTAGAGAGACAGGTAGTTGTAGACAGAATTTCTAATATTAACAATTTATATTGAGAAGCTGAAATCAATCTGAAACCCTGAAGAGTGGGAGGCAGTTAATGTCATATCATTTCCTGGCAGCTGGGCACAAAAAAAAAAGTGTCCTTAAAGTATGTGAAAGTAGAACTCAGGATCAGAAACTATATATTTCATGCAGTTTGCTGACACTTACCTTTTGTGTTCAACCTGATAGCAGTAGTTTTTCCGTTAAAGGTAATGACTGAAATTAATTTCTAACCTAGCCTAAGAGGCTTCAAACCAAATCTCTTTTCCCCCCAAAACAAGGTGTTAACTACTAGTTAGATACATTGGCTTTCTACTCATTTTTTTAGACATTACGAATTCAGTTCTAATTTTCATCTCATCAGTTGCATATGGGGAACCCAGCAAAAGGCAAGCACAGTTTTCACATGTCCCCTTGAAGCTATGTCTTTCCATAAGAGAGTTGCAAAAGGCTGTATGCCAGGAAGGGGTTAGGAATCAGCGATGCAGGTGAGGTATGAGCACGTGGAGGGCAGATTCACTTTTGAATCTCCTACTCCATTCACAAGAGTTGTTCTGTCAAGGAAAGTAACAAGGTATTACACGAGCTCTGCTGAACTGCTATTACATGCGAATCATGTTTCACTTATAAGGTCCCATCCAACCTTAAGCATTCTATGAGTCTATGATTATATGATAAGGTAAGAAAAGGTCTTCAGCAATAACATGATGGAAATAGAATGGTCCCTTAGGACCTCCAGGACTTCTGGGTCACAGGACTGTAGGAGTTATCTGAAGAGTTATTTTTGTGATGGATAACCAAACTGAATAGTAATCTTTATCTGTTTGTATTTAACTTCAACAATAGAATTTTTTAGGGGACTTGGTAGAATGTCTGTGCTGATGGATGAATACGACAAGGCAATGACTAGGATTGGTTTATCTTCTGACTTACATTTGAATGGCTGAATGTGACACTGCTCTTTCTTCCTTTCCTAATTTAAATTTTTAAGATAAGCTAAGGAAATGACAAAGGATATTCAAAGTAGTCAACAAGAAATGTTTCTTTCTTTTTTTGAATAATCATTATATAAAAAAAAACACAAGAAAAAATTAAAATGCTGCATCTTTCCCTATATCTCATCATTTCAAAACATACTTTGCAGATGGTCTCCCAAGTAGCCTCAGCTGATATGCTGTGTCTGACAGGGGTGTTGCTCCACTGTCCTCTCTGCCTCTGGTCCACATTCTGGGCAACTTGCTTTGCAGCAGCTATGATGTTCATCAGATGGATAGGAAATGGGATCAAAAGTACCTCTTTTCTTCTTCTGACATTCACCTATCCAATGACAGTTTTCAGGAATGTTTGTTCTGTTTCTGGACAACCATAAAGCAAATTGCTTTTTTTTTTCTTTTTTTTTTTCAGACTTTTAAAAAGTTTTTATGTGACTGTGAGTGTGCAGAAGGGTTAGACTAGATGATCTCCAGAGATCCTTTCCAACCTTAATGATTCTATGGTTCTGTGATATGCCTGCTCTTATTTATTTATTTATTTGTTTGTTTATTTAATTGTTTATTTAATTGTTTATTTTTAATTTTTATTAATGAAGCATAATCTATTACAGAACTGCCAGAACTATGGTAACTAAGACTGAAATATAAATAGATCTGTTTTGAAGTTCCTCTTCTCAGTCAGACAGGACAAGGCTTTAAGTAAGTATTTCCTGTAACATGATGTTACAGAGTGGTACAGAGTTTCTAACAGAGTAGCTGCTTTAGTGTCAAGAAATCTTTTCTGCCAGAAGTTTTGTCAACATTGTCAAGCTTTTCTACGTGAACTTGCAATTTGACCCTTAATTATATTATTAATAAACAGCACTAGCTCCAACTAGCTGTCAAGGTAAAATTAATGGAAGACATTAGCATTACAATACAGAAGAAACAGAAACACTTGAATATTATTTTCAAAATAAATAAAGAAATCAGTTCCTGTTATATATTTTCAAGTTAATGGAAAATATTGGGTTTGAATGAAGATATATAGTTTATTTTTCATCTTTTCACTCTCATGCCTGTTAATATTACAAATGGATGGATGAAGTAGTACTGCATGCTGTGAAGTGAGAATACAAAATACATTTGAAAAAAAAATCCCATTTGTTTAAGTTGTAGACCTGTGGGTCATCTGTATACTTGGGGATTCTCTGGGTGGCAGGATTGAGACTTATTTCAATTTTATAACATTTAAATCTAGGTGCCTGCATATTCATTAAATGTGTAAGCTTCCATTACCATCAACTTTGTGAGACCCACAACTTCTTAGAATGGCTTTTGGAAAGCAGCCAGGATATGCTGGGGCATTGCTCATCTTCCTAGACACCTATGCTGAGATATCTGAATCAGGTCCAGTGAATCTATTTAATCTCTTTATGGAAGGTCTGGTAAGACTTACAGTTGGCAAAGTTTAATTTTAAAATTCATTTCGTGGTTCATTTGCACTTTATGGGCAATTTTCTCCTTAATGTAAAGTTTATATTGATTAGTGGGACTGGACTTTGGAAAGACATCAAACACAGTGGAGGCATAAAGAAAATAATTAGATGTCTTAAAGATATTCTTAAAAAGATATTCTTATTTATTATTAAAGTTAGCAACTAGCAAGATCGTATGTTTCTGGATATTTGAATTAGTAGAATTAGGGCTTGCGTAAGGAGTATTGACAAAGCGTATACAAGCAAAATGAGCCTTCCTTTCTTCAAGCATTTTGAAGTTATAATTTGTCTATTACTAAGGAGAAATGTGAATGAATATTTTCAAAAACTCTGCAGGCAAATCAGTTTAGCCACTTCTTTGGACTGAAGAAGAAAAGTTAAGAATGTTATCTGTCTGAAACACCATCCAAAGACAATAGTCAAACTATCAGGTGCAGCATCTGTTTGAGATATCATATAGATCTCTCAGCTGTCTGATTGACTTTGAATTCCATATAAAATAGGAGATTAGGTTTCGGGATACTTACAGGTACCTTAGAACTGAAAATGGACACTTTTCTTAGCCTAAAAGGCAGATTTCTGTTCTTCCTAGTTTTGAAGACCATGCATACGAATTTCTTTTCATATATTTTCAGGTAGATCTGTGTAGAGGACTCTCCATAGTTAGGAATAAAAGGGCCAGAAGACCATTCCCTTTCCTGTCTTTATCACCAGGGCCAGTTCTGAGTCCTGTAATAGCTACCAAGACAGTCAGTAGAGAGGAAATGTCCATAATGCCATGAAACAATTGACCACAGTCCGGGTCACAGTAATTTTGTAATATATGCAGCACCCCTAATTCTTGAGCTGTGTTTATTTAAGGAGGTCAATAAGGATAATTTTAATTTAATATTTTTAATGTCTATTTCCCATATCCCTAGATGAAACATATAGTAGAATTTCCTGCTTAAGATGTTAGAAAATGTTTTTCCTCACTATTTAAGTATTTAGCCTAATTTTTCTAAATCTGTGGGACGTGGGGAAATTAGTATTTGGGGGATAGTGAAAAACTGTCTTTGAATTTCTGAGAGTGGATTTGAATCTACTAAAATTGGATTTTTTATTGAAATATAAAATACAGTGTACTGAGTCTATAACCACAGCAGAGTCTTGATACCTTCCATCAGCTGGGTCTGGACATAAGGACTAATCAGGATTTCTATTTTATTTTATTTTATTTTATTTTATTTTATTTTATTCCATTTGATTTAATTTTTTGACTTCCCCTCTACACACA